>CAAKHF010027414.1:19842-54521 GCA_901007745.1 Hippocampus kuda | reverse complement strand
ATCATGATCAATATTAAAGTGAGAAGTACCTGTTGTCTTTCAAATAACACTTTATATCTTGTATAATGTCCTGTTATGAATGTGTGTATATATATATATATAGATAGATAGATATATATATAGATATATATATCTATCTATCTATATATAGATAGATAGATATATATATATGTTTTGCATGATTACGAAAAGTCCTTTAGCAGTGTAAAGCAACAAACAGACCTGTTTTAATTAATATCCCTAAACATTGACTTGCAACATTGGTGACGGTATAAATTTTGACTGGTGAGCAGTTCAGGTTGTACCTCAGCATTTTTTGAGCCGTTGACAGGTTTCATGTCCAAAAATATTTTCACTGACCAGCACAGAAACAACAAGAGCTGCAAAAAAACCCAGATTAGTATTAATACCTGTACTGTCTGATGGGGTTATGTTGTTTAAATAAACGTTTAGTTTTGCTTCACATTTTCTTGTATTCCATGTTCATGGCTTGCTTGTTTGGTTTTCATCCCTACCTGTTTCCATCAGCCCCCTCCGTCCCTTGTGTCAACCAATCAGCTCCCTCCACCAACACGTGTCTTGACCAAATGTACTTTGTTGTCTTATCAGTTTGCTGTTATTAACTTGCCACTTTCGTTCAATATTTGTGAGTTTATTTTTGGTCATGCTATCGTGTGTTAGTCACATTAACCAAGTCGTTATCTTGCTTGTATTTGAGTTTATTCCCTGGAGTTTCTTGGTTACCTTCCATCCATCCATCCATCCATCCAACCATTATCTTCCAAATAGATCTCACGTGTGGCAGTTATATAGGGGAAGCCCTGACTTCAGCTTTTCCAGCCATATTGTCCAGCTCTTCTGGGAGAATCCCAAAACCTATCCCTTTTGTCGACAACCACCCTATACTGCACCCGACCCCCTTGGCCCCTCTCACTGGTGGTGAGCCCGTAGTAAGGTGGACCCAGGTTGCTTCGGCTGTGCCCTGTCGGACCCCATAGGTGCAGGCTCGACCAGCAGGCGCTAACCCGACCTCCAAGCCTGGTCCCAGAGGGATCCCGGTGAACCGTGTCTGGGCAAGGGAAAACAACGTCTATAATTGTTGTGTGTTAGGTTACTTTCAACCTTGTTATTTTTCCCAGTTAGTTTAGTATTTTGATGATTCCTTGCGCTGATGAGTTTTTGCATATTTTTGGAGGGGGCGGGGTGTTTGGCAAAACATGAAAAAAAGTCAACAAAAACACGAATCACAACAAAAATGTTTCTCTAATTCAGTATTATAAAGTTCGAAGCATATCATTGTCCAAAACAAAGGTCTCAACTGACTCCTTGTTGATAGTTGATGAAGTGGGATGAACATTTTAGTGTGTGTGTAGAGATTTCAATGAAAATGTTACAAACTGTAACTATCGGGGGTCAGTGGTTTAGGCCTGAGTTCTTTCCCTATTGCGGAAATGTAACCCAAACTTATAGGTGACACCTGTGCAGTATTGACATCTAACTGCAGTTCATATTTGTATTAAAAGCAAAAGCTCATAAATATAAAAAGCACGCACGAGGAAACTGAGCTGGTTTTCTTGTATACCTTTCCTGTAGCAAAAATTTCACATCATGTTATGTCTATATTTTGAACAAACACCCTGCTCAGCTGCTCAGCTCATTTACAGTTTTCGCCGACAATCCCTTGAGCATGTTATGCATAAATGGCTGTAAATACAATCCTTCATTTGTTTGCTTTAAATATGGGGTCAAAGTTAGTTATTCTACCTTCTAAGTGGGAGCGCAGATATGTCCGGCTTCTCTTTAGCAGATTTTGGGAGATTTTCCAATGGTTCCAAGTCCAAGTAACCAGAGATGTGTTTTGGTTTGTCCTAAAAGCCTCCTCGTGTAGAAAAAGTTATAAAGCAGACAGACTGGGTTGTGCTGCGACAGATGTTCATTTGTCTTTGTCATATAAAGGTAGCGCTAACAAACTCAGCGGTGAAATGCAAGAATAAGCAGATGCTGAGGCCACTTTAAGGCCATGGCCATTAAGTACTTGAGGAAATTGTATTCTTTGTGTCTTGGCTTTTTGGTGCTGTTTGAGTTTAGAGTTTTTGCTAAATTGTACAACAAGGAGGAGCTTTGTTTTGAAGTTTAGCCTGGGTTGTTGGTGGAAGTTATCGAGTGTATTGGCCACATAGGCATAGACATGTTCACTCCGGTGCTTTTTTTTTTTCTCCCCAAATCAGAAGGGTCGTTTTTTTCAGATGAGTTTGAAATTGATATTAAACTGTTTTTGAGGATAGATTCTGGTATATTGTCAATGTAAACTATTGACATAGGCAATCATAAATATTTTCAATGAATTGTGATTTTTCATTATTCACGGCAATGTGTGGCTCCAGCTGTTTAATTATTATTCCAAAGAGGCCTCCTCATCTGCACTTGAGTAAATAATTACAAGTTATCTTATTGTGTGAGATTTAACTTCATGCAGTGAAATATGAAAACGGAGGTGTTGGAATGACTTCTGATGAATTGAAATAGCATGCGAGTGTTGAAACAGACAAGGACGCTATGCAAGCATCATTTCCACATTTAGGGTACGGAGGCATGCTCCTCGATTTACCAGTAGATCGACTGTACTTTCCTATCCTCACTTCTGGTCACGAGCTGTGTGGGTCGTGACTGAAAGAAGTGGCTCAGGCATCTGGTTGGGATGCCTCCTGGATTCCTCCCAGGTGGAGTGTTCTGGGCATGCCCTACTGGCAGGAGGCTGCTGGAGAGTCAATGTCTCCTGGCTGGTCTGGGAACGCCTTAGGACCCCCTGGGAAAAGCTGGAAGAAGTCGCTGGAGAGAGGGAAGTCTGGGTTTCCCTCCGAAGGCTGATGCCCCAGTGACCCGACTCCCGATAAGCGATATAGCATCTACTGCTACTAACTGCAGGATGAGGATAAATGTCCCCACAAAGTTTCGTGATGGAGCGGCTGATATCATCTCTCGAGCGAGTGCCTTGGATGGACGGTGGGGAACAGAGGGAATAAAAGAGGACAACTTCGTGACTCGCCGGAGAGCCGAGCAAGGAGAAAAGAAGAAAAAACTGTGTCGACGACCTTCATTGATTCGATATTGTAATTGTTAAATTGTGCTTTGTAGTTCCGGCTCACTGGTGAACATAATAATAAAAAGCTGAACAAAATGGCTGACACACCGCAGAGTTGGCTGCAAGAGTATTCCTTCGTCTTTAAAAAGTCACTTCTTTGGAAGACATGGCTTGTGGAGCCGACGATGAGAAAAGTCAGCGCAGAGCGCAAATGCGTATGTGGAACTGGGAGATGTTGTGTTGTATTATGTTGTCATTTTATGTTAACTATTCTGTTGATGACAGCGCGGGCACCCACAGTGGCTCCTCTCTCTCCTTTGATTGAGAGGAAATAAATTTCATCTGTGCTATATGTGGCGGCCCGGTAGTCCAGTGGTTAGCACGTCGACTTCACAGTGCAGAGGTACCGGGTTCGATTCCAGCTCCGGCCTCCCTGTGTGGAGTTTGCATGTTCTCCCCGGGCCTGCGTGGGTTTTCGCCGGGTGCTCCGGTTTCCGCCCACATTCCAAAAACATGCATGGCAGGCTGATTGAACACTCTAAATTGTCCCTAGGTGTGAGTGTGAGAGTGCATGGTTGTTTGTCTCTGTGTGCCCTGCGATTGGCTGGCAACCAATTCAGGGTGTCCCCCGCCTACTGCCCGATGACAGCTGGGATTGGCTCCAGCACCCCCCGCGTCCCTGGTGAGAATTAAGCGGTTCAGAAGATGAATGAATGAATGAATCTGTGCTATATGTTGCACATAGAGCACATTTGACAATAAAGTTGACTTGAACTTGAACTTTCTACCTTGAAAAATCGAATATACAGTACTGACTACAAAAAAACCCCAATACTAACACAATTTTAAAAAATTAGGTTATTTTTCCTCGAGCTGGTGTCCCGGTAGCTTGGGATGAATGAACCCCGGACCCCTGCGTATTTTCCAGCAGAAATACATCATGAGCGCCCGTACATGTTGTCCTTTTCTTCCAGGTTTGCAGCACTTCATTTGCCCCAAGGAACCGTAAACAGCACACTGACACTTCATTCCCTCTTAGGGCTGACAAAGCAGCAGAAGAGAGGCTGCTGCAACTTAAATAAGACACACACACACACACACACACACACACACACACACACACACACACACACACACACACACACACACACACACACACACACACACACACAAACACACACACACTGTACCTACTTTGTGTGTGTGTGTGTGTGTGTGTGTGTGTGTGTGTGTGTGTGTGTGTGTGTGTGTGTGTGTGTGTGTGTGTGTGTGTGTGTGTGTGTGAGAAAACCAGAAAAAAACAGTTGGACAGCAACTGTGTGTTTTCTGCATCAAATCAACGATTGAATGATTTTTTTTTTTTTGGGGGGGGGGGGGGGTATTTATTACAACATTGTCATTTGAATTATATAATACATATTGAAAAAAATTAAAATAACACGGAGCATGAGGGTTATTTTCCATTAAAATTCAATAAAAATTGAGAAAAAAAATGTGCTGTCTTAAATTCATTTTGGAATTTAAAAATGGATTTTTAAATCAGGGGACTTATGGAAAATATTTTGAGGTAAAATGTAAATATACAATAAAAAAAGTAGGGCAAAGAATTCAGGCCATTTTAAGATTTTTTTTTAATGGAGAAAAATAAATTGAGGCTTTCAATTTTGTTTAAAATGAAAATTTCGGGAAAAAAACAAATAATTTTATGGTATTCATAGAAAATACTGAAATTAATCAAATAAAATTGGCGTTAACATTTTGGTGGGGGGGAGGGGAATTATCCAATTGCAAAAAGTTTGCCGTGTTATGTGTAGGGTGTGTATATGTTCCTGCACATACCATGTGAGGCAGCCGTTGTCTGTGCACGAGCGTGAGGAGGAATGAGTGTTGAATTCAACTGCGGCTGGATGGACAGCTCTGAGGAGACACGGGACACGGAACAAGGCGCATGAAAAACACTCCATCGGGTTTCACTGGCTGATGTGCGCGCATGGTAACTGACCGACGGGGCTGAAGTTGAAGAGAAGCGGCAGTTCCCGCCCACTAGGCAGGCGGGTGTTGGGCTGGCGCAGCTCATCAAAGAAGGCGTGCGCGCAGGCTTCCAGCGGAGAAAGACGGGTGACCGGCGTATATTCCAGCAGTCGCGAGCACAGGGCGATGGCCTCCGGCGGTGTGCGGGGCTTGAACACCTGGCGCACACACACACACACACGTACGGGATGAACACAGAAAGTTGCAGTCGACTTTTTTTGACCTCCGCCAAGGACATGAGGACGTATTTTACTGCTACTGTGCATGACTAGAGTAAAAATAAACACTTCCAAGATTTCGGAGTTTAAGAGTAATGCAAACCCCCCCACATATCCTTATAATTCAAACATATGGTACAGTTTTTCCTTCAACAGAGTGCAGGTGTGCAATCTTCTTAAGGTGTAACCCCGTCAAATGTAAAAAAAATGAATGAATGAATAATTATTGTACTTGCTTGACAAATGTTTTCCAATAACCCCCCGCCCCCCCAGCAGTCAAGTATATTTATTATTATTTCATAGGGCACATGGAAATGCACAAGTGGTCCAAATGACAACCGCTCACACTTCACAGCAGTTGTCTGCGCTTTGCAGAGCGTCGCCGCCATGTTGTGTGAGACAGAGTGAGGTATTGATTCAGCAGCACCAATTACCTTTGTCCACGGGTGAGCTTTAATCTGTGGGAATTTAAACTCTGTGTAGTTGGGGTTCATCTCTCGAATCTGCTCCCTTGTCGGAGTTCCAAGAACCTGACACAAGAAGATTCAAATCAAGTATCGGTTACAATTATGAATGATCCTCTTTGGGAACGGCAGCATTTTCCGATTCATCTCTTGGATTGAATCTCGTCTGATTGAGCGAGCGCTCATCCCCTCGATGTACGTGCCTTGATGATTTCGACGAGCTGGTCCACACCGCTGTCCCCCGGGAAGATGGGCTGACCCAGTAGCAGCTCGGCCAGCACGCAGCCGGCCGACCAGATGTCGATGTTGGACGTGTAGTCGGTGGCGCCGAAGATGAGCTCCGGGGCGCGGTAGTACCGCGAGCAGATATACGACACGTTGGGCTCACCTCGGACCAACTGCTTGGCGCTGTGGGGACGAAGGACAGGACACAGACACCATTGAAGGAGGACGACTGAGACTCAGCTTGTCGTAATGAACAGTAATTACACTTTAGAAAGCCGGCCTATTTCTTTACATTCACTTTTATTACATTTCCATTTTTATAGAATACAGTACTGTTTTTCTTTAATAAACTTTAAAAAAAAAAAGTTGGTGGAGCGGGGAATGACTGACGTTTTAATTTATTTTGTTACAACTTCACTCGGCCAATACAAACAAGATTCTACTTCATAAAAGCATCTTTATGAAGGCTATGTTAAGCACTAACTATATTTGAGTACATTTCGAACAACCGTTCTATGACAACCGTTCGAACACAAGTGCCAAACGACTCCCGATTCGGCAAGTTCAAGCTCCTGCCACACTTTTGTGTAAGTGATCCTTTTGGTTAATCATTTGAGTCTGTTGGGATTTAACTTCAACAAAGGGAAAAAAAAAAGAAAGAAGTGGGCATCCAAAACTTGATTTGCACGCACAGTCAAGACAGCTGACTCATACGGCAATGGAAAGAATGATCAAGTCCAACGAGTGTCACGTGTGCTACTAACCTGCCAAAGTCACAGAGCTTGAGAATGGCTGTCTCTGGGTCCACCAAGAGGTTTTGGGGCTTGATGTCTCTATGACACACGCCCTGGGAATGAATATAGGCCAGGCTCCTGAACAGCTGGTACATGTACACCTGGTGAGAAGGACACAATGCTTCAAATGTCCACCGTGCTGATTTGTATTTGTCGTCTTGTGGTTTGAGTACCCTCGTAGCTGCAGTCTTGACTTGCGCATGGCCTACACTAAGCTTGTGTCAACCGAGGCTGAGCCTTCCCAATGTGGGTGGCGGTGGGGTTAATAGTGACTCACACTCTAGCTGTGCAATGACTTTGACAGAATGATTAAATGTTAATCACTGTCTTTTCTCACCAAAGACAGCAAAAACATGCGTGGGCATTTCTTCCGTGTCACAAGAGTCAGCGAGTGCAGTAATGGGGCGGTGCGGGCTGCAGACCGCAGCGCAATAAAAAACAAGAACAGAGTTGGTGTGTAACGTCCTTATAAAATAAAAAAAAATAAAAAAAGGACATACATGTTTGACAATGGAAAAGGAATTAAAATTTTGAAGAAATACAGTATTAATGAGCAAAAAAAAAAGAGTAAATATGTAACTGTAATAAGGTGGTGGGGTCTTGATATTTGGAGATACACAGTATATGCATGCATGGGGGGAATCAACAAAATGTGGAGGCAGATGCTTTTCGTTGAGGAGGAAAAAAAACTGAAGAGAAAAAGATTCCTACTGTTCATAAGGTTAAAATTGACACAAAGCGGAGGTACTGCTTTGTGGCATCTCAGCACGGCAAATCGTTGCACGATCATTACGAGCGTCATGATGCATCACAACACGGTTATAAACGAGATCAATAAAAATGGGCAATCTTGCACAAGGAGAAAAAGTGAGTGATGAGCCGAAGACATGCTGTGACAGAAATGTAGCTCTGTCGGCAAAGAAATGAGTAAGATGTGTGTGTCTTAACGCCTTGGGGGAAGCGCAGGCTGAATAAAGGAGTGAAGTGGGCCACGAAACGGTGGGAACGTTCTCTCTGCTGCGGCACACAATAAACGCACAAACCAACAACCTTGCAGATAGGGAGCCACGCGGCTTTCCCGACTGTGCTGCTTCTGTAATCCTTAAAGAGCCAAACAGGAAAACTTGCCCTGGTTCGGTTGCCTGAAGCAAACAAACTTTTCTTTTTGCCACCTCCAGATTGAAACTTGCGACGTTCCACTGAATTTCATTTTTTGGGCAGCATTCCTGTATGAAGCGACAAGTAGAAATGAAAATGCGGTGCTTACTTTAACATAAATGATGGGGATGGTGGTCTTGGCCTTGTTGAAGTGCCGCGCCACCCTGTACACCGTCTCGGGGACAAAGTCCAGAACCAGATTCAGGTAGACTTCATCTTTCTGCACAGAATTAATGTTGAAAGCGATTCACTCGTATGGCAATGATGTTAAAGTGCGACTTCAAACACTTCCTTGGGAAAAAAGTTCAAATGACAGCAAGTCACCTTTTCACCACTGGAGTAGAAGAAGTAACGTAGCCGCACAATGTTGCAGTGGTCCAACTTGCGCATAATTTGCAGCTCTCTATTCTACAAAGCAAAAAAAATGAAAGAAAAAAAACAAAGCAGTCACAAAGCAGAAGAATGTCAATCAACCACTTTCTTGTATTGAAGGTTTTTACGAAGAGTCACATGTGAATGGCTTCCCTACCAGACAAAAGTGTGGATGCTCACCTTAAACCGTTTGTCTTGGAGCACTTTTTTGATGGCCACCATCTCCTGGCTGTCGATGAGGCGCGCCTGGTAGACCACGCCAAAGGAGCCATTTCCTATGACCTTGATGTCCGTGTATGACACTTCCTGCGGGCGGTCGGGCCCTTGACCCGGTGTGGCCACTACGGTGGTCAATTTGCCACTGTCACCTGTAAAAGAAGAACACAGGAATAAAAATAATGATCACTGGGGGCATCGTCTCTGGCAGTCCGTGGGGAAAACGAAATAGAACCCTGAATATCTCAACCAGTGTTCAAATCCCTGTCTTGCAAATTTGTACATTTACAGATGCCCTGTTTGCAGACGCTAACATGGCTCCCATCCAAACCAGTCTTAAGGTTGACAATCACCTTCCTTGAAATCGTTTCTTTCTTATTGCACTGATCCTCGCTTTCATGGCCATGCAGTGCATTTAAAGTCAGGGCCTGACGATCACAAAAAATCTGACCAAGAAAAAAAAAAAAGAAAAATGTGATTTTTGTTGAGTGTCCTGGATCATATCCCCACAATGAGCGAGTGTTGCCTGTATGTTCAAATGTCCATAAAAAAACAATCCCTCACAGTTCAACGCACTTCAACGTATTCCTGTTCGACTCAGCGTCACGCAAGCCACGTGTGGTCCCCCAGTTTGACCTGGCGTAATCCAGGATCAGATTACATGCGAGGAGGTGATGTACTTTCTCGGCAAGCACAAGACGTGCATCTTGAAATTGGTCAAACAATGAAATTGCCGGGCTGATGTTTGACTCGGGGGAAAAAAAAACAAAACATTGGCCCTTGAGATCAAACAATAACTGACATAGCTAGTTATAGTTAGACGGGCGTGGGGGGGAGGTCCGGTTATGGTGCGACAGTTCGGGTCAAGAGGGATTTGATGAATCAACACCACCAACGGTGACATTGGGGAAGGAGTGAGCGAGATAGAGGCCCGCCCCCAAAGCGCTTTTGTCAAGAGCGTTGTGATTAAAAAAAAAAAGTGCAGCAGCACACCCTGAAGTGCTACTCCATTTTTTTTCCCAGGGCTTCTTCCCTTTGCACGTCTCAACAGGACCCCTCCGGATCACCATCGTGCTTCAAAATGGAGTGAGCCGGCAAATCGTTCCGCACCAGGCAGACAAATCTAGCAAAGACAGCACTGCGTCAACATCACACAAGAAATACGGATGTGATTGTGTTGATTGCAGCATAATTAGACCCATCTCTCTCCTTGTCTTACATCAGATCTCTACCAACTGACATTTTCACAGTTCCATCGCATCTCAATTGGGAATTTTTATGCACCGAAATCAAGGCCAATTGAATGAATTTTATACTTACTTTTTTATGGGCCACTGGTCATTTGTACCAGTTTTCCAACTTAATACGTTTGCATCAAGGTCGAGACGCTGTTGAAGTGTACAAATAATTTGGTACTTGAGCTCTCAAGTGTTTGGCATCCTTCTAGCAACCATAAGATGTACCAGAGTAGAACGCGACATTCTACAAACTTCTGCGTACAAAGTGCTAAATGAACGATCTTTATTTCTTCATAGCAAACTGCAGGAAGGTTTGATTTAAAGCCGATATCATTTGAACAAGTTCAGCTTTGGTCTCATATGTCAGACTCCTGGACCATGTTTTCCTGAGATCCACCCATATCAGGACACATACAGTCATCAGGATATAAAATTACATAGAGTGGAATATAAAAGGTCGTCAACGATACACAACAGCAGCAACCGTGATGCAGGGAGTGGAACTTCTTGCAGCGGGGGAAAGCAGTCCGGACACCTGCCGCGACTTCAGTACAATCCGGCTTCATTCATGACAGCCCCTCTGCACGGTCATGAACTAAGTTTTAGTGTGATCCACCGCGTCCTTATTTTCAAGTTTTATTCTGCCCCAGTTAAACTGTTTTCAGACTTATTTGACACTCAGTCAAGTAAGCCTCAGAAAGAGGAGTGAATACCCATTACCACCTCTTAAATCGTGCAATCTGGAATTTTCTGCAACAAATGCACAAAGCATCAAAGATAATTGAGATTTAGGAGAGAGCGAGCAAGAAAGAGAGAGTTCAGGTCAGTGACCACTGACAGTGAACCCTTGCGATATCATTCACAGCCCCTCTCTCATCAGAGATTTTTGTGTGATTCTCTTTAAGGCTTTTTACAGCAAACAGCAAAGTTATAGTTGCGCGCCTTCTCACGTTGTGACGCAACATGCCAGGCAACACAGAGGTCGACTGGAAGAGATGCTGCGAGCGAGTCTTTTCTTCTCTTCAAAGTGATGATATACGCTACTCTCCCACTGGCTGACAAAGAAAAGTTGCAGCAGGGGCTAAAAGGAATACTTTGAATTTTTTTTAACATGTTTAAGTGGATTTTAATATATTTACATGAGTTTAAAGCATGTGGGAGTGGTAAAATTATCCAGAAAATATTTTCTTATTATTTCTGTTCTGCAGATGAAACATATAAACAGGGGATATCGCTGTAAAGGGTTAACTCCACTCCACTGAATCTTTATTCTTTCTTGAGATTTCTAATTTTGTATGATGCCATCACTGAAGAGTCACATCGTTGGAAAAATGGTTACAATGTAACGGATTGCGATCACCCTTAAAACGTTCCACTGCATCACTTGTGCTCCAAGTGAAGTCAAAGAGAAAGGTCTTTAAATATGGAGCAGCTGTGTCACGGTCGCCTCTTTAATAACGAATGCAACAGAAGAGGAGCGAATACGTTTTTCGCTTCCAACACAACAGTTACATTAAGAAGAAGAAAAAAACATGAAAGCTTGGATTTACATTATGGGCTTCACGTGGCACATTTGGGATATGTGTAGTAGTGGCAGCATAAATTGGGGGGGCACGGATCCGAGAAAGGTATGGGATGTCTACCAACGTGAGGGCAGTCTAAACGTACAGATCGGACAGACACCGTCAATGTGCGCTCAGTGATGTACACACACGATGGGTGGCAATATAGTGGGTGAACACTATATATGTGTACTATATAAGCTCTCTGTTGGATATGTTTCTTTAGTGACCATTCAAACCCGACTCAACATTCTGAGAAACTGTCATTTTGGGGAACTCTTGTCACATTGCGATATTAAAGATTCAAATTGTTACTTATTAAAAGGTAAAGTGTGTAGAATTTGTGTAGTACCATCTCATGCTGGACGAATAGAATGCAGTGACATAAGATCGAAACGTGTGCATTTTAAAGCACACGTACGACGGTGCCAGAGAGACCACAATTCGCAAGCCTACTACCAAATTCTTAAGCAGAGGTTCAAACAAAATGTATTCCCAAACTATTTCATTTATTCCCTCAAGTGACGGAATAAGTGCATGGCATTTCTTACACATGCTGTAGTCCATCATGTTGAGGAACTACCTTTGCCAAGTTCTTTTGGCATCCTTTGGGTATCTGTAACATTTCTGTATCTGTAGCATAAAGATGTCGGCGATACATGGCAGCTTCCTGTAGGGGAGGCACACCCTATATAATATAATAAGCGATTACTTCACCTACAATCATAATAAACATTTAGGTTGATGCGATAGAATATATTTTTTGCACATTATTTAAATTATTAGTGGGTTTTTGTAATAATTAACAGTGAAAAATCTAAAAAATTTCCCCACACAGTCCCTTTAAGATTTAATACAGACTGAGAAACATTATTTGGTGGGGGCGTCCACTTTACGTGGATTTCTCTTGGGGTTTTGGTGGGTGAGGTTGATAAACATTTAATTACAGATTTTAGGTAACAAACTGGCTCACTTTGTACAGATTGATAGTTTAACATGTTCGGTTAGTCTGCCCACTGAGAAGTTGCCTCCGTGTTGATGCTACTATCTGATATACCGCAATCAATTGGTCGAACAGTACGACACAAATATTACAATTCGTATTTTCGAAAAGTTTCAGCTCCGTAACGATAAAGGGACGCTATCTTCGACAAATGACTAGCACGGGCGCTAATGCTAACGCTAAACCTGGGTGACATGAAGAGAGGTCGACAAAATTGATATAGTCATTAAGAACAAGATAAAACAGTTTTCGCCGAAAAAAAACAACTATGAGTATGGGTGTCGAGTTGACGTTAAAGGGTTCTCATTGACAAGTTTGAATAATGGGAGAAAAACCGTTGTAGCTGGCTAGCTAGCCTAAGTTAGCCAAGCGCCTGCTAGCTAAAATTAGCTTGTCCACTGTGATGGACCTTATATAAACAAAATGTCGACAACGCCATCTGAAATAAACCACAGGAGGGACATCATTAGGAACCAAGTGCCTGACGCGGCGAGTGGTCATTTTCAAAAAGGACACTTACGGGGTAGTTTGAGGTTCCCAAAGCTCGTCGAGCTGCCTCCGCTGTTTTGCGAAGCTCCCGACTTTCCTGTCGAGCTTCCGCCGGCGACTGCTGATCCGACCCCGGCTGCAGCGGCTCCGGGAGCTCCGGGAGGCTCGGCGAATGAGCTGGTCCTGGGCCGCCCGCTGCCGCTCATATTTGTGTGAACTAGAGCCAGAGTGAACGGCGAACGTTACTGACAGCCAGCCAAGTCACACAAGTCACCCGTACGAGTAAAATATAAATGAATTAATTAAATATATATGTATATACACCATAAGAAAAAAAAAAGATCTACACTTACAGCGTTCTTAGACAGCTTTCTACCCCGACTCCCGACTCCCCCTTTCTTCCCCTGTACTGTAGAACGATGATGGTGGGAAACTGGGGAGTTGACGCACGATGACGTCACACTCGCAAAGGGAAATGGGAAAGCGAGTTCCACCATTCCTGTACTCCAGGGGTAGTGGTAAAAATATTTCCGAATGCAAAATGGTGACGTTCAGTTTCTCATCTAATATCATTGCAATAGTAGCTAATAAAATTAAATACATAAAACACAATGCAAGCGATATTGCTATATGCTATTTAGCATATGCTAAAAACTAACACTAACCGTTAACAATGGAATCCAATAATAAACAAGACAGTTGAATTTAACAAACGCATGTTTTTTAGATAACTAAATAAAAGTCAGTATCGTTGGACAAAATTACTATGTTACCACAAAAAGAGCGCCGTGTGATTGCTAAGCAACACGTCCAATTTAAGGTTCAAAAGGAGCGCCCTATCAGGCGGGGCTTACTTGGACACGCAAACACAAAAAAGAGGCAAGGCGCCAAACTAAAATAACAATCCAGCAAACGTAAATTTACCAAAGTGTATGAAGAATTCCGCAAAATATTTTTCTAAACAAATTACTAGGCGCAAATAAGTATCGGTGGGCTAAAACTACCATACCCACCACGCATAGCGCGTCGTGTGACAGCAGATATTGGGCGGGGCTTACTTTCACACATGCATACGCGCACACCGAGGCAAATTAATTTCAAAGGGGTCGTCAATGCCAAACTAAAATAAAATAAAATACCCCTATCAAATATAAATTGACCAAAGTACATGAAGAATTCCACGAAATAATTTTCTTAAACAAATCAATCCGTGCCTAGTCAGCGGTACGCAAAAACTACAATACCTACCATGCATAGCGCACCTTGTGAATGATAACGACACCGTCCAATCCGGTTTCAAGGCTTTGAGCACTACCGCATATTGGGCGGGGCTTAGCTTCACAAAAATGGAGGCAAACAGTGGGTTAACGACTTCGCACACGCCGTAAAACACCATTGTCGTTCAACAACCACCACAATCTGTGGTTCCCGTGCTCAAGACGGCGGAGGAGCCTTGGCGGGGCTGAGCGTGCGGGACGTACGAGTGACGTGCGGTGATGTCTACGAACGATGCCGTCCGACGACAGTAAATGAGGTAAACGGAGTGGAAAAAAAGAAGGGCCCCTACCGCCTTTCGCCGAGAGAGCTCCGGCGAAAAGTGGCTAGCGCCGCCTGACGGACCGCCTGGCGAACCGGGCAACCGCCGTCAGGAAATAGCGGTGCTGAAAACTGGTCCTCACTGGCCGAGGGAGCGCCTCCAACCGCCCTCCACACGCCATCACACGCATAATACACAAGGGAAGCTGTTAATAAACGTTATTGTGGTTGAAAATTTCCATTGCAGCCAGTGGCTGTAACCACGCTAACAGCAAGGGCCATCTTGTTTGATAATTGTTACGCCGAAACATGTTGTCTTTGATGGTGGCATTTTGCCGGTGAAATCCTGTAGACCCAATTTCATTTGCGCCAAATAATAAACATTTAAATCACTCCACGCGTTTTTCTGAACATCGGCGCATCATCCTTCCCCATTGAACTAAGTGGAAATGCCATTAATTCGTTCCAGTCTGCCAAAGACACCCAACAAAAAATGTTTTATGAATAAAAGTAGTGCTCTGTAGTATTGTGCTTGATAAAGACAAACAGGAGTGCCAAAATGAAAAAACGCCACTTTTTAAAACTTTAGATCATTGGCCATTGTGCTGTTCCCTCTGCTGTATGCACCTTGGTCACTTGGCGACAGCATTATACAGATATGGAGCCAGTCAAAACGCCTCAATAATGTTAGTTGTTAACAGAGGATAAATAATATATGCCTGTGAATATGTATTATTTTTTTAATTGTAAAGCAATCAAATGATCTGCTTGCATTGCATATCTTTATTGTTGTGTTGAAATTATTGTATTATTGAAACTCTACAGGGACCTCATTTTTTTCTTAAATGGCCTCTTTCTTCTATACGTGTTCACAGGTGCCATTTCATCTTGCCCCAGATCCATTCATTATAAGCAGAGCTACTGACGTCATGGAAGCGGAGAGTGTCTACATTGAGGTGGAGCAGCCCGAGGATGTCTGTGTGGACCACCAGTTCATGTGTAGCGAGTGCTGCCAGCTTTTCAGCACGCTGGAGGATGTGCTGATCCACCAGGAGATTCATACGAACCAGGAAGGCGAAGCGGGCCAGGCAGCCCGCTGCGAGCAGTATCAGTGCCTGGAGTGTGGCGCGATCCTCGTCGATTCAGAGGAGCTCCTGCTGCACCAGGAGATGCACATGCAGGTGGCCGGGGTGGAGGCCGCGCAACAAGGTTAGACATTTTGTCACATGATGTCTTTGTTGAATCATTCTCCATCCTCCTAGAAATCTATATCGTTGAGTTGGGAATGAGTTGAATGATTCCTTTCAGATATATTTATATATAGTTTTAAGAGTTACAGTAAAACACAAATAGTTGCAATTGAACAAGGAAAGTTCTTCCGAACAGTCGTACTTTCAAATTTGTCAGTCTTAAGATTTGTGCCTTCCCTTCTCAGAGTTGTGTGAGGTTACGGTGCCCGAAGAATCGGGTTCCCAGGCACCCCAAGCGGTCCAGTACCAGTGTCTCGACTGTCTGGCCCTGTTTGACTCACCCGACACATGGCTACAACACCGCAAAAGCCACAATAGCAGCACCACGAGCACCCACGCGGCAATGACGGTAAGAGACCAGAAAAGAAGAGTTTGTTTAACAGTCCATTTTAAAAGCCTAGGTAACAAGCAAGCGTGTGATTTCCAGCCACAGGAGTACGTGCTCCAAGCAGATGGCACTCTGGCTCCCGTCACCAACACGCAGAACTTTGTGCTGAGTGAGCGGCAAGCTGGGGAGATTTTGGCACAGGTACTTGACTTTGAACACCCTTGGCCAAGATTGATTATGCTTCTCCCACCACTACTGCAGTATTTTCTTGGGGGAGGTGGAGGGCAGTTTGACAATTTCACAGAGGAATCAAGTTTTTGCCACTTATAAGAGGCTACCGCTAATCCGTGCGTCCAGCAAAACCCAATGCAGGTTTGCTTTCCTGTTGCCTTTGACATGATGGAGAGGGCGTCGCACCTGCGTGGGATGAGGATGTTTCGGCATGATCGTATTTCGACTGTGCAGTCCCCCGCTTGCTTCAAAGTGGTTCTGAATTTTCACCAAGTGTAGCTGATCACGTCATGGGGAGAAAACTCTTCGGGGTGGATATTGTGGAATATACCCCACTGTGATGTCACAGCCACTCCAGTGACCCGACTAAAAAGTGTAACTGCTGCACATACTGCATTGATGTATCAAATGTGTGCCTTTATGGGGCGTGGCCTACTAAGTGACACCCTACTAAGCGCCTGGGTGTGAGATTTGGCCTACAGTCGCTCCTTGTGAGTGTTGTAAACTACGTTTTCCATCCACTCTCACCCATGAATGACAGATGAGGGTTTGCAAAAGATTTTTTTTCCGTATCTGTCGCAGGTGTTTGCCCAACAGCAGCAAAAAAAGAAAGCCCACGCTGTCTCCAAATCAGCCCCCCGCCCCTCCCTGCTACCCCCGGTGACACCCGCCCCCGGCTCGGCCACCATGCACCTTCAGATCCTGACGGCCCAAGCTCTGGCCGACAGCTCCAGCAAGACGGCATGCGCGACGCTACGGCGAAAAGGAGGCGCCCCGGCGGACGGCGCCGCCCGCCAAGTGGTGCTGGCGTTGGCCCCCAGAGTCCTTGCCGGTACCCAGCAGGCGGTGACTGAGATGGTGGTCATCCAACCGTACGAATGCTCCGAATGCTCCCTTCTCTTCCAGACACCGGAGGACTTCCTCCAACACCAGGGGGAGCACTTCCTGGCTCAGGAAAAAGAAAGTTCGGACGGGGGGCTCATGAGCGGCTTTGAGGAAACCGCAGGGCGCGGGGAACTGGCGGACAAGACGGACAACTCCGTAAGACAGTCCAACCAATTCATAACGGTGGAGAGGAAACCCGCGGCAGCGTCCGCCGAGCCTCAGCAGTGCTCGCTGTGCAGCCGCACGTTCATCTCCGCCAACCGCCTCAAATCGCACCAGCGCGTGCACGAGCAGGGCACGCACGAATGCACCGAGTGTGGCAGGGTCTTCAAGAAAGAGAGCTCGATGCAGGCCCACCTGCGCACCCACCTGGGCGTGAACCGGTACCTGTGCGTGGACTGCGGCCAAGGCTTCACCACCGAGATGACCCTCCTCGTGCACAGGTAAAGCCCCGCCACGGCAGCGTCCTCTTTGCTCCCGCTCGCTCTTATCTCTTCCCTTGCGCGTTCTTCTCGCAGGAAGTCGCACACCGCCAACCCCTTTCACAAGTGCCAGTTCTGCAACAAAACCTTCACCAACATGACAAAGTACCTTTACCACCGACGGACGCACCTCAGCGTCAACGCCTGCGGCACACCCGCTCCGCCCCCCGCCGCCGCCGCCGCCGGCCCCTCCAGCATGGTAGTCCAAACCCCTCTGCCACTTTCATTGTAAAAGACAAAGAATATTCGGGCGCATTTGCTTAGATGTTGAAAGGGGGACACACGATCCTTTACCCTGAAAATGAACGATTAGTGTTTGCCGTAGCACACCCATAAAAACATTCGCCATGGCCACACGCAGACACACATCTTCGTCCTTCCACGTGCCTCCACCCCTTGACTTATTCATCCAATCACAAATCACAGAGCACCTTCACAGCCTCACAATCGCCGGAATCGATAGAACTCGAGCAAGAATCCACATGAACACAACTGCAGGGTCGGTACAATGCATCACCGTGATTGGTCGTTTCATGAGCCCTCATCCACTTGATGTCATTTTCAGTCCATAGCAAGTGGCAAGATGGCCGCGCCCTGAGATGGGGAAAAACGTGTGGTTTTTCCTGCTTAATTCATATTCCACAAACACATTTCTAAACCGAATGTCAGGTTTAGACTCGTGGGGCCGCAGAGAACATACAACTGTCAAGAAAATTCATGACTAGGCTTTTCCTTGGAAGTTGTTCAACCGCACATATAATAGTCACCCTCGCCCGTTTTTGGGGCAAATCAGGGAGGAAATCTCATTTTTAACACACCCCACAGGATACTCATTGGGACTTCCAACAACACCGTTTGGGTACCGGCACTATTTTAAAAATACTGAAAGAGATAATCAATACGAGTCGCAATTGAAGACCGTTTGTCTCTCTGACCGCTGACATGAAGCTGTCTTTTATTATGGGCATGATTTATGAAGCTTTCACATCGTTTGCAGACTTTGTAAATTCTTCATTTCCAGGTTTCCCTAAGCACGAATTTGAAATGAACGCAAACTCAATCCCTCTCCAGGTTAACGCTGTCCCACGACAAGCCTCTCTCTCCACTCTGGCTATCCTGCAGCGAGCAAGGGAGAAGAACTCACAGATCATGGCCCCCCTCACCGAGGAGGAGATGGAACAAATTGACCAAGACCATGCGGATGGCAGCAAGGTGCACAGCAGTGAGGTTCAAGGAGAGGTGGCCGAAGAGCATCCCGGCGCCAAACCCGCTGAGGAAGTCGCGTCCGGCTCTTCAGCAAGTGCCGGACCCTCATGTTCGGACAAAGGCCTCTCGGCTTGTCACTCATGTCCGAAGACGTTCCCCTCGCAGCTGCAGCTCCTCCAACACCGGCGCGCGGCGCACGGGCCCAAGCGCAGCTTTCTGTGCACCATCTGTGGCAAGACCTTCGCAAAACAGATCCACGTACGCAACCACATCCGCACGCACACGGGCGAGCGGCCCTTCCAGTGCGCCGACTGCGGCAAGACCTTCTCGTCCCTAGCCAACCTCACCCGCCACACCCTGATCCACACGGGCGTGCGGCCGTACCGCTGCGACGTGTGCCAGCGCGCCTTCTCGCAGTCGTCCAACCTGCGCCAGCACAGCCTGCTGCACGCGGCAGGCGGCAGCGGAGGCCTGATGTGCCCCGACTGTCCCGCCACCTTCCGCTGGCCCACCAAGCTGGCCGTGCACCGCTTCACGCAGCACCCCGGGTCTCCCGCACCCTTCCCGTGTTCCCACTGCGAGGCCGGCTTCCTCACCAGGAGGCAACTGGAGGCCCACCGCTCTGCGCAACACCCAGTCGCGTGCTCAGAACCCCAGGACGCCTCTGCCGGCCAATCGGAGGCATCCCACTCCACTGCAGATATCCCGGTTCGAGTTGGCTTGGACTGCGACATTTGCGGAAAGAAGCTCAACTCCCCCGCCAATCTGCGGCTCCACAAGCTGAGCCACCCCAGTCCCGGCCGGCCGCGCGGCACCGCCGGCAAGCACGGTAAATCCCACCAGTGCCCCGTGTGCGGCAAGCTGTTTGTGTCCAGCTCGGGCGTGGCACTGCACCAGCGAGTCCACACGGGCGAGCGGCCGTACCCATGCCAGATATGCGGCAAGCGCTTTCGCCAGAGCACGCACCTGCGCGAGCACTTGCGCACGCACTCGGGTGTGCGGCCCTTCTGCTGCGAGTTGTGCGGCAAGGGCTTCATTCAGAGCATGCATCTGGTCGAACACCGCCGCACGCACACGGGCGAGCGGCCGCACGTCTGCCCGCACTGCGGAAAGGCCTTCAAGACCTTCTCCAATCTCAGGAACCACAAGAAGACTCACAGTCGCCAGCGGAAGCTGGGCCGGGACGCTGACGCCAAAACTGACTCGGCCGTGGAGATTTCCACCGTGGAACTCCCCAAGTTGCAGCCGCACCTCATCCAGATCCAATCCTCGGACGTTCAGCAGGTTCGTATCCATCTTGCATCCGGGTGGGCACATTTTTGAGCCCCAGGTCATTCGTATGTGATGTAAATGTTTTAACGTAGATATATAATTGGGGAGGGTGGCGGGGGTGTGTATGTATAGAGAGCGAGATTGGGTCAGTTGCATTTTTAACAACTATGGAATACCAAATGAACATTGGGAATATGAAAATTAATTTGCTAAACTTATTTTACATAAATAAAATAAAATGTAAATAGACTAACCAAGTTGATAAATATAATCGGTTGAATGGATAAAATGCATTTTTAACAGTATTTATATAACTCATTAGCTCATTTGAATGACTGGTACCTAATTTGTTTAATCACATAAAAATGTGGAAAATTCATGACATTGCATTTTTAATAATAATAATGAAACAAGTGATTAAAAGGATGTATTGTATTGTAAAAGCAAACTGAGTTTGGGATTTAACAGCTAAATGACTGCCACAAATATTACAGGAGACTTGATAGAGCAAATGCTGGCTAGGTCCGATTAATGAAGGCGTGTACCATTAGTGGCCACCCCCGATCAACACTTATCATCCAAAGCATACCACATTTCACCGAACATCTGTCCCGCCGTCACAGGGCACGAACACCATCATGTGTAATGAGTTCGGAGAGACCATCGCCATCATCGAGAGCAGTGAAGGCGGGGCGCTACCACTGGAGCAGGCCCTGGAGATCTTTCACACGGCGATGGAGAACGGCCTGGAGGGACTACACATGCTCTGAGCGAAAAGAAATACAAGCGTTAAAACACGGGTGGTATGAAAACTATTTCGATATTCACACATACCTCCTGTTCAAATGTCGTGAGTCATGAAGAAATGTTATTTTTGAAAGAGGACATTTTTTTTCCTAATGAAGAAATTAATTGATAGGAAATAGAGATTAGACTTGATTTCAACAGATTTTTTTTGGGGGGGGGGTTTGATGGAAAACATGACATTTAAATGTATTAAGAAAAATGTACTTTAAAGGACTTGAGTGTCTTGAGTTTTTTTAGAGGATTTCTTTTCTATGATTTGTATGAATTTCATGTGACAACTCTTGACAAAATGGGGTGTTAATAAATAAATAAACTCAATTTGCATCCTGAAGAATTCAGTCACCACATTTCACTTGTTTTTTTCAATTTAACTGACCACCTAACTTTATTGGCGTACTGAAAGTTACAGATACAAACTTAATTTATTCATATAAATTTGTCTTTTGGATACTGGAACAGCCAAACAAACACAAAAACATTAAAAGCCATATAGTTTTTGTCCCCCCACCCCCATGTCTTTTGCATTTCAGAGTCCAGTTTTTGTTTTGTGATATAGGTAGACTCTTACAGTATTTACCAAACAGGTTTTGCACTACGGTCAAGTGTTCTGTTCCAACAGTTCTATTTTGATTGTGACCGTTTGGAGGGAGGAAAGGCATAAAGTGACAGAAGGAAGTAGGAAAAAAGGAAGTAAAGAGTGTTGAGGTGGGTCTAGAAACGTAAAAAAAAAAAAAAAACTAGCTTGTTAAAGGGAAGACAAAGCACGAGGATAGGGTATACAGTACATGCCTCCAAATATTCCAAAGGGAGGTCAAGGAAAAATGTAAAGAATAATTAAAAGTCACAGGTGGACCTAACACGTTGATGATAAAATTCAAAGTATTTAAAAAAACAAAAGTCCATAAAAATGGCCACCATGGACTAACCTTCCTTCATGCGTAAGCAATGAGAGGCACAGGAATGTTTGCTTCCTTCAGAGTACGATGCAGGGTACAGCAGGAATGTTGGCACAGCCAGGACGTCCACTCTGTCAACTCTGCAGTCGTTTTTTTGTTGTTGTTTGTTTTTTAAAGAGCTCCCCGGAAGCGGCCTGTCGGTCGACTGGAAAAGCGACTGATCATGCCGCCGGTTCCGGGTTCAGGGTTGGACAAAGTCTTGAGGGTCCCAGCCCCCCAGAATGTCAGCAGAAACTTAATGGAAGCAACGCTCTACATCCGGGGAAAAAATAATTTTGACAACTTTCCCTCTTAACATCATTCAAAACAAATCAAGATAAACATGTTTTTTTTTTGTTAGTTTTTTTTAAACGCCAACTAACACATTTGGTCTTTGTGAACATCCATGGGAAAGTTCCGGGAAATCCATCCAACGTTCCGGAATCTCAATACAGATACCACGGCTTGTCCAATTTTTTTACTTTTTGGTACTCTTATTGTAAACGTACATCGCACTGGGCTTCCAGACATGGGAATACAAGTCCACATGGTGGCAAAAAGTCCTCATCTGGAAGAGTCCTGCGAGTCGCTGGGATCCTCCTCGGCTCCGGGTTCTGCATCCTCATCCTCCCTCCCAGGACCGTCACCCGACTGGGCACCAGAGGGTCCGGGCAACGAGTCAGCGGGGACGGTGAGACAGGCGTCGGCCGGGGTGGCCGTCTGCATGATCTTCTGCCGGACTTCCCTGATCTTCAGTTGCAGACACACCTTGGTGGGGAAGATGTCCGAATACCTGGTCTGGAAGGCGGCCGTGGCCTGAGCTGCAAATGAAGTACAACGTCAACACTGACGCGGCTCCATGGATTGATTACAAAAATAAACACCATACTTTTCTAATCCAATGTAAGAGTGGAAGTACGCTTAGTCCACTCCATTTGTGTGCACTTTTGCTGATGTTACGAACCCTAAGACATGTTGCAAGCTTTGACTTATATCGGGAAATATCGCGATCTATTCTGGACGCCGTACTGCCGCGGTAGCAGCACGTCGTAGCATACGTTTTGCCAACCTGATGGAAAGAAGCCCTGCTGCTCTTGGAACAGCTGCATCACCAGCGCCCTCCTCTGGTCCAGCGTCCGTCGCAGGGACGAATACGGCACTTTGTCAAACTCCAGTTCGGCCAGGATGTCCTCACCATCAGTGCCTGCGCAAAACAGAAAATAGAAAGAAAACCAAAATACAGAAAGCATAAAATGTCTACTTTGTGGATATTGGGAACTTCTCTGTTTATGCCTGTGAGTAAAGAGCAACTAAGTATTTCGAGGGCTCACTTTGTGCACATAATTTTCACAAAAATGATATTTTTCGCCTTGTGAGGTGAAATTTTTAGATTTATGCATTTTTTGTACTTCTGTATAATAAATCATGTCTTTTTTGGGACACACAATACATTTATTGTTTGTTAAAAAAATACACGGTAAGAGGACCATGGACATTAATCTCATAATAAATCACAGTTGTAATAAAACTATGTGCAGGTTGATGTGTGTTTGTGTGTGTGTGTGGCCGTGAGTGCGTGCGTGAATTACCTGGCCGGTCGAAGGTGAAGATGTCGCCCTCGCACTTGGCGGCGCTTTTTGGCGTGTTCGGCTCCGAGCTGCAGCTGGAACGCCGCCGACTCTTCCTCTTTGGAGACACTTGATCGTCGGTAGCCGAGTCCAAGTCTGAACCACAAAATAAGCAATGTGACTACTGGGCTCTGTATTACCAGTCTACGGGGATAGAACGGATTAATGGTATTTGCATTCATTTCAATGGGGAAAAACAACTTGAGATTTTGAGTTGAAATCGTCATCATCACTGGAACAAATTAACCACTCATCTCAAACCAATGATGATAATAACGCTAATAATTGACAAATGAGAGACCTGTTGAGTTCTTCCTCTTGCGTCGATAGCTACCCAGGATGGCCCGGGGTGATGTGGCGAGGCTCTGCAGCGTCGGCGACGGCAGCACCTCCTCGGGTCGAAACTCCGGCAGCTCGGCGAAGCGCTCCTCGAAGTAGACCTCCGACAGCACCCTTCCCGACCAGCACACACAAAAAAACACGCACACGGCATATAGTGCGCCGTCCCGCTGGCGGTATACTGTCATCTTGTCAGCACTCACTTGTCCACGGAGTCAAAGGTCTTTTTTAAAGGTGGGGGGCGGGCTTTGATCTTCTTTGGCAAAGGCGCATCTTTGTCGGTGTGCGGGGGCGGAAGGGTGGGCTCAGTGGCTAATGGGGGAGGCACCGGAGAGGAAGGGAGGGAGTCCTTCCATCCAGTCTAAACAAAACATCCACAGCAAAGACTTGTCAGCTTCAGGGTCATTTCTTTTCGGAAGAATTGTTCACTATTTGCCATCAGTCGGGTCAGTGGCATGTTGACATACAAGCCGAGTTGTGAGCCAGTTACCTCTCTGGTGGTTTCCGCTGTGCTGTCACAGGACAAAGGCTCCTCAGCTGAATGCGAAGTGGGAGACGCAGACATCGGTCCCGACGGTTCCGTGTCAAAGGAGAAGTGGCTGTTGGATGAGGCGGCCGCGGCCTCCTTTTCCCTTTCCTTCTCCCGCTCCTTGCCCCGCCCCCCTCCCTCGTAGCTGCCCACCGGGATGCTGGCTAGCGTGGCCTTCACTTTCTGGGGGGGCCTGGTTGGGAGCTGGCTGAGTTTGAGTGTACCGGGTGCGCTGGCTGCCGGACAGAATTTATAAATAGCAAATGCAAGATTAAAAGTGAAACAAAATAAATGAATAAATCAGATAAAATATGAACAGCGATACAAATTGCTTCTATTCTACGGAATACAAATAGCACACCATACAATTATACCATTGTAAGTATTCAGACAAACTCTGTAATCGAATAAAATATAAGACACAAACCCTGTGCTGTTATCAAAACGAGTACAAAAAAAGAAATATGATTTTGCATCCATATTAAATCTCACAATCTGTTCTTTTTTACTTTTACTTCAGTAAAGGAGTTTAATCAGTACTTTTAGTTTTCTAGCTTTTTTCCCCCATAGATATCTGTACTCCTACTTGAGTACAGTATGCGAGTACTTTTTCACCACCTGCGTCAAAATGTCAACAGGCATACCAGTTGTTTGGATTTGAAGCGGACTGCAGGACCTTGCAGCAACAACGGGTCCACCAGGGGGCGCTGCTGAGCTGCTGGTTATGGCGCTCTGAGCCTGGCGTTCTGGCTGCATCAGCACCTCCGGCTGGCTCTCAGCCTGCCTGTCTGCAGCTCTGTCAGCAGCCAGGTGGCGCTCTGGAGGCGGCTGGGGCACTGTGATGGCGGCGGGGGGCGCCGTGTGTTTAGCCATGATGTGGCTGGAAACGCTGGAGGGGCTGGAGACTGAATAGACGGCCGTGCTAGGCGGTACGGCCTCCATGGAGACCGCCCCGGTCGCCATGGTGACACTCTGCGAAGGAGGGTAGATGGCGGTGAGGATCTGGCCACCGGAACCGCAGACGGGGGCCGAGGTGGGGGGCTGCGGAGACGGCGCTGTGGCCAGGAGAGGCGGTTGACCTGGATGCGGGTGGACACGAGCGTTCAAATCGGGAGTGCGCTAGCTCTCTGGGAGTGCAATGAATGTGAACAAATTAAAACAAAAACAACAGTTCCACTCAGTGATTCTCAAAGTACCTCCAACGAGTATGCGGGATATGTTTTTTTTTTTAGTTTCTTTTCTTGAAGCACTTGTGTTAACTTTCAAACCGTATTCTGTTTTCAAAAGCCACAAATGCTTTTTGTCATTGTAAAACGACAGGACAGTCATTAAAATGGCAACAGCTACAGCGGTTAGCCACGATACGTTTTGAGTGACGGCATCGATTGACGCCATCTAAGAACGTGCTTGTGTTTACTGTATTTTACCATTTGTTCAATAAAATGATTTAAAAGTGCATCGGCAGCTGTGTCCTTGACCATGGGAAGATGGATTACAAATCACGGTAACTAGCAATGGTAGGCTAGATGGTAGGCATGCTAATGAAGTTTACTTGGCCATAGTCGTGCACTTGTGAAGTTGAAGTCAGTTGTACTTTGCAAGAGGCACTTTGCACATTAGCTTCTTTTGTTAAGTGTGAAATGATCCCAATCTTTGGACATTCTCTGTCTTTTACGAACTTTTTCCTTCGGGCTTGCGGTTGTTGCTCTTTAGTGACAGCCCGTGTGGGAAAATAACGACAACAACATCCTGTTACATAGCGTACGATTGAAAAATCTCTACGTGCAGAGGAGTCGCAAAAACTGAACCTCGAAGGATCACCGTATTTTGAAAGTAATAAATAAAATGATGCAACTCTCTGCTGCACTGACCAGCGATCAGTGGCTGAACCAACGTCTGGCCAGGCGGCGGGATGGTGGTGAAGCCAAGGGTCGCCAGGGGAGGCGGCACGTATGCTGAGCCGGGTATCGGCAGCGCTTGCTGGGAGGTGCAGGAAGACGAGGACGAGGAGGCTGCCGTCGTGGACACCAAGGGCAGAGAGGATGGCACCCCGGGAGTGGACTGCACATAGGTGATCCTGCGGAGTTGAAAGGACTGTTTGAGTGGAAAATGTCGACGGGGTGACTGGGTTGAACAATGTGACAGATACAGGAAGGAAGCTTGGTCAGAGAACAAAAGCAGAAGTTGTGCAGAGGATGCGTCGTGTTACACGTGTGGGTGTGGAGCTGAGAGGTAGCGTGTGGGGGTGGACGGCCGAGGCAGCGCAGGGGCCACCAGCAGCATGACTAACGTATCCAGAATAGAGCAGCTCCGCCACAGCAGCACCCCTGCTGTACTTCTCCTTTTTTTTCTCCCCCACACATGCAGAGTCTCCAAACAATCCTGCTTCCTTAAGATTAAGCTATCCTTTATTTTTTATTTTATATATTTTTATTTCATTTTAATATTTTTTATTCCTGCTCTCTGCTATCATTGAAGTAGTTTATCACAGCTAAGACACGGCATCATTAAAGCGCGACACAAAGAAGGGGCTTGTTTGGCTCAACATGGGAGAACCATCGCATTTGTACGAATGCCAGGAAAAAAAATGAGTGAACCATTTTTATAGCTATTTTATTGTGCTTGGTTGATCAATTTGCCCGTCCAATGTGTGACCACGTCGTGATTTTTGAGTTCTCGCTATTGTTGCAGTAAATCCGCATGCACTGTGCAGGTGACGCTTATTTTTAAATGCATCCCTCAGGTCTGGACACACAAGCAAAATGCAGCACTTGCAAGCGTGTGCTCGGAGTGTGATTTCTTGTTCTCCGAGTGTTCAAGAAACAAATAAGAGGCTCAGTTTTGAAATGTGTCCAAATCGTGTTCACACCTGGTGCTTGGAGGCGGCAGCAGAACAGCCTGCGAGGGGGCCGCGGGCCCTGGAGCCACGATGGCAGCGGTGGCCATTGTCACAGGGAAGGGACTGGCGGGGTGGACTGCCCCTCCTTGAGGCAGCTGAGACTGGACCGCAGGCATGGGGGCGATCTGGATGATCTAAATAAATCAACAAAGTGAGCGCTCCGCATTGTGAGCGAAAAACATTTCTTAATAATTGCGCAAGGCTGCGAACCTTGCTTCCTGCCTGGGCGCCGTTCTGGACAGGAAGAGGCGGGGCCACAAGAGGAAACTGCTGGGCAGGAGCCGGCGCTGTGCGTACCGTCGCCATGGGGACAACCATTTTCCCCTGGAGCACCGGGGACTGTGTTTGCACTGAGCGGCGGAAAAATGAATATATGTTGAATCGCTGCAGTCTAACTGAAAATTTGACTCAACTGTCAGGATGTGCATACTGATTTTCACAGCTTAAAGCGGGGTACACTTGTACTGATTTGATTTGATTTAATGTGAGCGATCCAACACCTGCAATGGTGCCAAAGGGCATCCAGACTCCC
The DNA here is from genome assembly GCA_901007745.1 of Hippocampus kuda. NCBI lineage: Eukaryota > Metazoa > Chordata > Actinopteri > Syngnathiformes > Syngnathidae > Hippocampus > Hippocampus kuda. The sequence goes on along the minus strand of CAAKHF010027414.1, from coordinate 26,810 downwards.
AGAAAAAAAAAAAAAAGGAGACGTTTGTTGCCTAAATGGCAATCATTCTGTCGCAAATGCAAAGTTTGTGGCTTGGCCCAACTCACTGTTGACCACACACACAAAGATTTGCAATCATCAATCTTGACCACAATGACAACTCTCGGGTCCCAAGCAGAAAGGGGAGGGGAGAAAAAAAATCGCTCGCAACACTTGAACAAAAATCACACCACAGGATGATTGCTGAGGCCAATCTTGAAGGGGCCGTCAGTTCTCTACTGACTTTGAGCAGAAGGGAAGGAAAATGCTCACATTTGATCCAATCGTCGGAATGGACGTAGCCCACCTAACCTCGTCCATAACTTCCGTTGATATGAAAGTCAATCACAAAGCTCAAGAAAAATCAAAAGACACTGATGGATGATTGTTAGCGCTCACCTCTTGTACCTGGACTGGACGAATAACACACGAGCGAGCTGTGACTCTGTTGCTTCCCATTGGCCAAGGGCACGTGCGCGGGCGGCGCCGCGGGCAGGTTGAAGATACTGGTCGGCTGACAGAGCTGCTGCGGCGGGCTCTTGGGGTTGGCGGGGAGGGTGGGGAGGATGTACTGCACCTGCGTGATGGCCTTACCACCCCCCGGGGGCGCAAGGGAGGGAGCAGGGAGGAATTGGGGCTGGAGCAGGGGCAGAGGCAGGGGTCCGTTGGAGTGGCTGTTGGAGGACGGGGGCTGAGGGTGTGGAGACGGGCTGATGAGCTGCACGGCGGGCTGCCCCGCCAGAGCGCCCCCGAGGACTAAATTAGTCACCACCCCGGCACCAGGCGACGGGGTGGAGGAGTAGCCGCTCGGCACGGCCGTCGCGCCGCTTCCCGGGGCCGAGCCAATCAGGAGTTGCGGCTGCTGGAGCGTCGGGGGCTTCCTCTCGGGTGGGTGCGGGTTGGACGAGGCTCCGCCGTCTCGAGGTTTGCTGACGATGGGGAGCGGCGTGCTGATGACAGGGCGCATCACGTTGGTCAACACGGTGGAGGCCACCCGCACGGCGCCGATGCCGAGGTGGGAAGGCGACGCGGGGATAACCGACTGGCCTGAGGAAAGCGAGAGGGAGAGAGGAGAGGCGTGCGCCGCTCCCGTTTCACCCCCGAAAGAGTCGTTCACGTCTCCTTCTCCCCTCTTGCGGGGGTCGGAAAACCCCCCCGACCTTCCATCTTCGTGGCGCTTGCCGGCCGGATAGGAAGACAGGGACACGCTCCGCCCGTGATGCAAGGAAGAGGAGGCCGCCGTGGAGCAGATGACGGGGGCGAAGACTCGCTGGCAAGCAAAGCAGACAATTCGAGTTGACGACTCCCGAAAACCGTTTGACATGTCGTCTTTTCAGTGTTCACGACTACAACGTCACCAAATGCGACCAAACAAGCGTGGCGTGAACATAAATCACTTTTCACGTTGCATGAAACGATAACATGTCAACATGAGACGCCCACTGAGCTTTCTGCATCGATGCCATGACTGCAAATTGTCGTCGAGCTTTCACCAAGCGAGGTTTCACCGTAACTCAGAAGCAACCCGTCGGGAGACGTCCGCTTACCTTCTGAGCGCTCTCGTCACCGGAACCTCTCTCGCTGTCGCTGTCAGTCACCCGCTCCTTGCACTTGAGGTCAATGGAGCTGCTTGGATAAGGGTCCTCTGGAGAAGAACAAGCATCGCAGCTACACTTGACATTCAATGCCACAATGTCAGAAGACATTTCGTATAAAGTAGGGACGGTCAATTCATCAATTTGAGGGACCAATGGCTCAGAAAAGCGAGACATGGCGAACAGTTTTTCCAAAAAGTGACTAGCAACCTTAATTCCTGCTAAATAACTAAAATAAAAAGACGTTTGCGACAGAGTATCCCAAGTTTATATGTCATAACCCGACAAAGTAAAACTTTGGTTGTGGTTTCTTACCGATGACGTCATCATCGCCCTCCTCCTCACAGATGACCATGCGCTCCTCGTCGCTGGTCATGTCCTCGCTGACACCCCGCTGTGACTGTGACAGGGGTGGAGCGTGACTGGAAAATTGGCTACCCCCATCTCCACACATCTTTACCAAAAAAAAAAAAAAAAAGTGGTAAAAATCACAAATGATCCCTGACTCGCCAACATATCTCAAATGTTATCGCTCTAAATTACAACCAATGGTCAAATCCATACTATGCAAACTTTTTAGAGGAAATATCTCAAAAACCTGATGTGCTCGAAAAAACAGCGAAGACATTTTTTACATTTCTGTCAAAAATATGTTTGGTGACACATAAAGCCTTCATTGATTAAAATTTGCTGTTGACGAATGTTATTTGTATAAAATTACATCAGATCAATTCATAATGTGCATACCTAATGCGCACATGGGGACTGGTGCACCAATAAAACATATATAATCAATACATTACCGCTCCTTGCCGTCGCGTTCAACCAATTAAAAGATGACATCCCCAAATGACTTTTTTTTTTTTTTAGAACAAAAGGTATATTAATATAGAAAATGGAAGTTCTTCTCTTGTTGAACTTTGACATTAATATCATAATATTGCAGCTTTGGTGTAAGATCAATCAATCTGTTTTGTGTTTTTTCTAGAGCGCTTTTCATACATGAGCATGTATGAAAAGTGCTTCACATAGTTAAAAATTGGTATTTTATGGGGGGCCTTTGAGAAACATCTACTCTGGTCAACACCAGCTTGCACTGACTCACACACTTGAATGACATTTCTTAGCTCAACTGTGACCGAGGGATAAAAACGGGAATTTGCATGCAACCTAATCTTCACCTGTGCCAGTTCTGCCAGGGCTTGTGTATTGCCTCTGTCGCCCCTCTCCATGCTGTGCACGGCACTTTGCGAGAAGGCTCTGGGACGCGTCAGCTGACTCATATGACCCTCAGATGTCTGATTCCTCTCTGACATGCCCGCCAGACCCTGGCCCACCACCCCCTTCATCTCCGCAGAATGCAGCTCTACCGGGCAGAAGAACAAAAGGGGTGTTACGGGTAAAGCTCCAAGAGGCGTGTCTTTGAAGAGTAGCGCGAGACCAACCTGTGGACTCGGACATGCTCCTCTCACGGATGTCTTTGCCCCCGGGGACACCGCGACCTTCGGAGCTGGACTTCTTCCTGTCTTTGTTGCACCACTTCCAGTCTGGGTGAGCCTTAAAGTGGGCTTCTTTTACCTGCACCGACACGTTAAGAAAAATGTACTTTTGAATGTCTCGGCTATAAATACAGTGGTGCCTCGGCCTTACGATACGAGTGACTCCATGTGTGAACGTAAACAGAATACAAGCCGCCGTTTGGACATTTTTATTTATTTTTTGCTTTGGCTTGCAAGTATAGATTACAGTTGCACAGGGTTTTTCCTGGGTTCAAAATTGCGTTGCCGCCGCCTCCAGCTAATTTTGTGCCGCCCGCAGCCAGCTCAACACGGCGTAAAGATCCAGCTGTGCTGATTTAACAGATTGATGTCCCTCTGCGCCCCTTCATATTTTCACTTTGTTGCAGTGGCGCGCCATAATGGAGGCGCAATATCAACAGCAGTTTATTGTAAAATGTAATTTTTTTTTTTTTTAAATAATAACAATTACACTTTATGTGTTAAAAAAAAATGGGGTCAGTGTACCTGGAAGGCCAAGTCGTGGTACTTTTGTTTCTCTTTCGGTCCGAGGGCGTACCACCACTCGCCCAGGATCTTGCTGACGGTCCTGTTATCCTGGTTGGGGTGGCGTTGATGAACCAACGCCCGATGGCGCTTGCTGAAAATCATAAAGGCGTTCATCGGTCGCCGAATGTGGTCCTTCTCCCGCTAAGAATGACAAACAGAAATCATGTTGAACCCTTTCATGTACCTTGCATCCTGATAACATGATAAGGTGTCCACTGTAGTGATTGCTGTCCCTGAAAGGGTTAACTATGGAAGACTCCAATATTACACATTGGAACCTCGAAAGTTGAAGGATGAGTCACACAATTTGACCCCAAAAATATGCTTCAAAAACACCGTCTTCCATAAAGTCAGGCAAGTGTGTCACTCTCCACTGCATGAAGAAGAGAGAAAAGGCCGACCTTTCCGGGGCTGCTCTTGTCCCCATCTTTGGGCAGCGCACCGAGGGATTGGGTACGTCGCTTAACAGGAGACGTAGAGAGGGGCTGCTCGGGCACAACGCCTGGAAGGAAGCTACAGTACGCAAAAATTCAAGTTATTTCAAGTCAACTGTCACATAGAGACACGCACCGGCCTTCTATTAGAATCCATTTACCGGTAAATGTCTTTCAAGACGAAGAGGGTATTTTATAGTAAACATGCTCGACTTCACGAGCTCATCTCCAATGAGGCTGTGGTCATAGCGAGCAGTGAATTAAGAAATGCTTTTGTTCCGTCTGCTTTGTTCTGGTATTGAGCGCTTCCGATGCCCAAATGAGTGCAAATATTACACTCACTCTCTGCATGTGTGGGTACACAATCGACCAAAGCAAGAACATCCGCAAAGGCTAAAGTGGTGCACAGCTGAATTACAGCAATTTTCACCGTCATGTGTGGGATTGCTAAAATGTAATTGGAAAAGTGTGAATAAAACACTGTGTGTGTTTACTGGGACGAATGCAAACGCGACATGCACAAAAGAAGACGTACGGGTCATCCACATCGCTTTCCGTGTCACTGTCGGGCTTCTCCCTTTCCGTGTCCGCTTTCTCCTTCTCCGATTCCTCGGGTGTGGTCACGTTCCGAGTCGGGGGACCCCTCTCCAAAATCTGAGGGGCCTCTGCGGGCTTGGGGGGTGGACCCGCCCCCGTCTGACATTCTGAGAAAAATGACATACATGAAACATTCATGGCAAATTCACTCCGGAGTATAAATTGCCCCAGTCAGTCAGAATACATCATGAACAATAAAAAAACACATGTATAATTAACAATGGAAAGTATGATTTATAATCTGAAAAATATGGTACATTGGGGGGGGAGACAAAAGTCTCAAAATGGGCATACCTGTCTTTGGAGTGGTTGCGTGGGGGTGATTGACAGGGTGCTGGCCCTCCCCCGGCTGGGAGGCGGCATCTGATTGGGTGGGTGCTAGGAAGGGCACTAAAGAATGCCAGGGGAAAACCGGAACGGACCGGGGCTCGACATTTGTCCACACTGTGGAGAGAAGACATGGTTTGTCCAAACTGAGGGTTGAGGAGTGCACAAATGGATCCTGGAAGAGTTTTTATTGGGTCATCCATCAACTGTCAATTTTGTTTTTTTGAAATATCCTGCACACAATTTAAGGTGACCTCGACTTACAAGCAAGGTTTTTGAGATACTAGCCATCTTAATCCATTTTTTTGTGTTAGGTAACAAGGAAAAAAAAGGTTGAGTTAAGCACTAGTCAGTGCTATTTCACAACAAATAGCGATGACGTACAATTCATCAATTCAACACTGTTTATCCTGAACAGAGTCGCGGGGAGATGCTTGAGCCTATCCCATCTTACTTCGGGCAGAAGGCAGGCTACCCCCTGAACTGGTTGCCAGTAAGTCGCAGGGCACTCGTGTACAATTCATTAAAAAAAAAAAAAAGGGGTAGGTACTTGCATCATTGATTATTGCCACTGCCATTTGATGTTTACTGTACAACCAACAAGAAAGCACTACACGTTGTGCATTTAAGATCAAAATGTCTGCTCGCTTGATGTTAAGACACAATGCAAAGTACCACAAACAGGCTAACAAAACATCAATGCTGTGGTAATTATAGCCCTTTAAGTGATGTACTTGAACACAAACGGTGTGGCAATCCATATAGACAGAGATAACACTCACAGGTATATATTCTCCAGCCTCAGAAAAAAAAGACTAATATTGCAGCATCTTACTGAGTTTCGAAGTTACTTTCTTCTTCATGCATTTGTTTTGTATTATACTACACCCTGGTGGCGATGCATGCACAACAGAAAACAAAGCACAATGCCAACGGGGCAATAAGGCTTCAAGTCATGATGCACAAACTGTTTAATTTGTTAAAATGTATTTCATTATTTCGGGGCTACAGCTAGCCATTATGTTAAATTAATAAATCAATCTGTACATTTTTTTATGATTTATCGATTAATCAGATTTTAAAACATGTTTTGATTTCCATCCCTTTATTGAAAAACAAGACATTATTTCAAAATTGACAGTGCAAAAAAAGCACAAACAAATAGATTATAATTCATGTCCAAAAAAAAAAAAAAAGGCAAAAATGTTGATCCTTGCTTTTCAGAGTAAAAACATATATTTGATGTCTTATTTTGATGTACCACAAGAATCAGTCTGATTTCATGGTGAACTACAGAAATGTGAGAATATTTGCTGCTGACAGGCTGAAATTCTGAGGATTAGGACAACTTTCAGTTAACATTATCTCTAAAAGAGTAATCAATTATGTAAATAGTTTGATGAATATGATGAAATATTAGTCATCAATTCATTGTTGGTCATTGCTATTAATAGTTTTCATCCTGCATGTTTTTCATAATGTACAATGTATTTTTGTGCCTAAGAAAAAGCATTCCAAACGTTTTTGTTGGTGTATTTTGGTGCTGAAAATTATGACTTGCATTAACAGTCATTTAGATAATGGAATGTGCTTTTGAGATGTGTTTTGAGTTATCATTGCGGTCATGCAAAATAAATAAGTTAATAAATACTCGTGACTGGAGGCACCACTATCTACCATCTTATGTGTGTCGGGGAGCAACCATATTTGGAATTTGGGTCTTGATATCAGAAAGTACAAGCTGTTCTCTGAAATCTGATTCAAAAGTAGCAGGCCTTTTTAAATTCGATTACCACAGTTTTATTTCCTTGTTTGGGATATGAGAGAATGCCAAATGATGGAAATTATCCTTTTTGGGCATAATGAAGCCAGAAATATAAACACATACAGGCACGACTGCCCAAATTTGGTTCCTTCCTCTAGGACACAAA
>CAAKHF010027414.1:0-14004 GCA_901007745.1 Hippocampus kuda | reverse complement strand
GGGGGGGGCGATGCCACTGCAGTGCGATGGAGTGAAGGGTTAAAAAGAAAAACGGAGAGCTTTATTTTTCCCAACGATGTTGGTGAAAAGCGCACGCGTGTGACAGGTCGCGTGTGTGCGAGTGACACGGACAAGTTACAATTTTGGAAGACCAGCAGTGTCATGAAATAGTGAATTAGTCGTGAAGAGGCCATTTTGAACATCACCCCGGGGATAAAAGGTCACATTTACCATGTAGTAAGAAATGTCCCTCCAAACAGTATTTATTATTTGCCGTATGGTTGATCATAAAACTGTTAATGGTGAGCAGAAATTATGCAGCACAGTGTCGTTAGGCAGAAAATGCTTCTTTTTTTTTAACATCATAAAAAGCCCTCGTATACACACGCACACGCACACACCAATTTTAAGAGTTTAACTAATCCTAAAAACAGACAAGTGTGTTGTGTACTCAAGGTGACCAACATAGCACAACACACAATCAACACTCTCCTCCCTGAAACCAGAAATCTGCCGTAGTACCACGGCTGACTTGCGAGGGGCAGCATGGTGCCACCGGGCAGAAAGAAGTTGCAGCAGCGGCAGTAGTAGCAGTGGCAGTAAAAGAAACTCAGCCGGTAACTAAAATGACTGTTCCGTTCGTCGCTCTGCCCAAGTCTGTGTTGGCCATACATGTAAAAATTTGCTCTCACAAATCCTGAGCCGGCTCAACATTTTACGACCGTCGTCCCGACTGTTTTACAAGCAAATCAAGGAGGAAAAAAACGCCCACACAAAATGATAATCACTCGGAATGGTCAACTGACGATTGGGCCTAAGCTGACTATGCTCGGAATGGTGGAAAAAGTTCAAATTTGGCCCGATTATTGGTATACGTCGAGCCTCCTTTTCCAAGTGTGAGCCTGACTGTTGTCCAAGCAGATTGGCACACCCCACACCGCAGTATAAACACTTAGGATCGTCTTTCAGAGACATGCGACAATCGGGCCTTTACTGACTGTGATCGTGACAGTAAAAACTGCTCATTTAAGGCCCAATTGTCAGTATAGTCAACTGATTAGCATGTCAGCCTCACAATGCAGTGGTACAGGGTTCGATTCCGGCTTCGGCCTCCCTGCATGGAGTTTGCAGGTTCTCCCCGTGCCTGAGTGGGTTTTCCCCGGGTACTCCATTTTCCTCCCACATTCCAAAAACATGCACGGCAGGTAAATGGAACACTCGAAATAAATGTCCTTTGGTGTGATTGTGAGCGCAGATGTTTATTTGTCTCTGGGTGCTCTGCCATTGGATGGCAACCGGTTCAGGGTGATCCCTCGCCTAATTGCCCAAAGACAGCTGGGATAGGCTGCGGCATGCCCGCGACCCTCGTGAGGATACACGGATTAGAAAATGGATGGATGGACGTTAGTATGAGCTTTCGTCATTTTTAAGAAGTGGGATGAAAAATCACGGTTTGTGTTCAAACTGTGATTTTTCACACCAAAGGATCATCACTTGGGATCATCTTTCAGAGACATCTGAAAATGAATCTTTTATTTACTTTGATCGGAGGGCTGAGTTATCGGTGTGTTTGTAACCTGATTATTGAGATTGTGGAGGAAAAATCACTCTTAACACGCTCCATAGAGGATGATCACTTAAGACAGTTTTTTAGAGTGAATTACATCTTTGCTTACTTAACTCAAAAAAATCACTTTAAACACCCCACACACCTCAAGATAATCACTTTGGATAATCTTTCACAGATATCCAGTTATCATGCCTCTGCTGACCTTGACGGTCAGCAGAGGCCCGATTACTGGCCAACCTTTGCTCAACACACACTCCCTCACTTGCTTCACGATGAGGCTTCTATGAATTAAAAAAAAAAGTTTTTTAAAATTTAGTGAACATTCATGACTGCGGGAGGAAAAAAAAGATTGACACCAGCCGTGGAGAACCTCTCACATCAGGGGCCAGATCATATTTAAGAAAAAAATGTCATCCGCGGGCCGTCGGTAGAGAATCGCACCCGTTTAACGTGTTCTCATGTGTGTTACACATACGCACATGTGAGCCCGTGTCATCTGATTACCCACAAATATGGGTAATTGTATTTACTGCCTCCATCTCTTGTCAGTATTTCATTAGCTCCCACTGAATTGTTTGCTTTGTTGCCATGGCAACGGACGTTTAGGTGCTCACATGCACATTGAAGCCGGCACTCCGTGATTGACGCCTGGTTCCACACACACACACACACACACACACACACACACACACACACACACACACACACACACACAACACGCCATAAAATAGGGTCTCATCCCTCACCGTGCTGCTAATTTTTTTTTACACCAAGTTGGACGAAGACATTTACTTTTATGGGCCAGCACATACACATATGACAGATGCTGCAAAAATTATGCGGCGCTACAACGGCTTAGTCGACACACATTAAAAAAAAAAAAAAGGTTCTGAGTAGTAAAGGAGTTATTTTGGCGCAGCATTTGGATACATAAAGTGCAACGTGTTGGATTATGTTGCAAGGTCGAATCGAGAGCCGTTTTTACGCGGACCTGGTGTTAGATTAGTTTGACAAATGCCTGCAATTTAACCAGGATTTGGAGTAGCGCACTTACAAATCACATGCACTGTATCTACTCCAACATGACACGAATCTCTAAAAATCCTTTGTTGGGAGAAGCTTTGCGATTGCAGCGAGTGGGTGTGTGCGAGGCAAGCAAACCAAAAGGGAGGAAGAGTCCAAGGACGCAAGTGCCAGTAAAAACAGATCATGTCGTGTTTTGAAACAAGAACACAGTGAAAAGCAGAAAAGGTTGAAGTTCAGTACTACAGCAGTTCAGATGTTTTTTAAAGAATTCAAAATATTTTGTCTTTTTTTGGTTTTTGATTGGTCGTATTTTTCATTTCAGCCATTTTGTTCACTTTATTTTCAGTTCTTGCTAAAAACAATAGTCAGTGTGTGTGTGTGTGTGTGTGTGTGTGTGTGTGTGTGTGTGTGTGTGTGTGTGTGTGCGTGTGTGTGGGGGCAGAAATTCGACAATAAAAATTTTTGGCCTACTATAAAATTGTTGAAGATGTTATTTGATTTGATGGTGACGACAAAATATTGGGACTGAGTTATAAGGCACGCTATGTTCCCGTTAAGCTCTAATTGAGGACGGCCGCTAGTTAGCGTTAGTAGATTGGCACATTGATTGTACCGTATATGACACACACCTACACGCCACACACTCTCACCGGCACTGCTTCTTCTCCTTCCATACATACGCAGAGGCTTCAGGTTGAGTTTCTAAGTCTATACTGGAACCAAAAAAAAAAAACCCACCCACATACGTGACGCCCGCTCAAAGCCCGCCAAAATTAACGCATATGCACACGGGCAAGCATGCATGAGCCGGCACAAAGGGACGCTATTCATGCATTCGGCGTCCTTTCAGCCGCATGAAAGTGGCTGTGAGGCGGGAGCATACACTCAAAATGACAGCGCTCCCCTTCCCGTCCATTTCTCTGTCACAGTCGCGCGACTCCATACAGCCAGACGTGCGTTCACGCAGGATGCTTGAAGGGCCCGCTTGAAGTGAATGGTCCAGGCGGATACTATCGACATATGGGCATCACATTTAGTAGAACGTCTTTACTAGTCACACATGAAAGTAGAAGAAAACAAGACGGTATGCGGTATTTCCTCAAATCGTGCACCCCCATTTCAAATAGATGCCACGCCCCAATTCATCTGCCTTGTACACCTGGGAAACACCACATCTGAAAGAAAAGTGCTCTTTGTGCCCTCTCACGATCTGATTTGATCTGAAAAGTAATTAGTAGAAAAATTATGATTACAAAACTATTCCTGCTGTCATATTTTCTCAAATGATGACCTCCACTCGAACACATGCCATGCCCTCATTAATCAACATCTTATCTTGTGACAGAAACACAGCACCTCAAAGAGAGTCCTCCTTTTTTACTTTTTTTTTTTTCCAGGTGCCAGGAGGATTGACAGCATGTAATGGTCCGACGTCATCACCACAACACACACAAAACAGACATGGCACAACAGAAGTTCTGGTGTACGAATCATAAAATGCTGCCCCCGGTGCCCCACCGCCCCCCAAAAAAATTGTCTCCTGCGCTAAAAGTGATGCGCTACAATTCGTCGAAAACGGACAGAGTGAGGGGCTTCATCAAATAATGAGCTCCGCTTCAATACACTCAATTCATCATGGATCATCAAAGAATAAATGACACGCCTCATTTTTGCCCTCACAAGGTCACATCCCATGAGAATTTGGTGAGATTTTATCCACAAATGAATGCGCGGTAATTAAGAGGAAACAGAAAAATTGCAAGTGTCGAATCGATGCCTCGCCTCGATTAATCGGCATCGTACGCATGAGAAAACAAACACCACACCTCAAAGGTATGCCCACCCACCCCCCACCCCTCGTGAAGTAGCAGTAATCATTGTTACGAGGATTGATAACACCACATGCAAAGATGGATGTCATGACTATGACGCGCCATCTGTGAAGCTGACGAAAGCTTGGAATCTCCCAGAGAAAATGGAGGACTTCTCAGGAGAAGTAGTGCTTTCATAAATGCCAGGCATCAGGTCAAGGCATCGGTAAAGCTGAAATTGATGCTGGACAAAAAGCAACGATGTCTCATGAAAATGTAGGCAGACACAGACATTGAAAATAGTTCAGTAGAAGACGCGCAGAATAAAGACGTATTTCAATATACGTTTATATTGCACTTAATTGAACTGTGTTTTCTTTTCTCTTAAACTTTTCTCTTCTTTCTACCTACAATCTTGCTGCTGAAGGCTGTAAATTTCCCCAGTGTGGGACAAATAAAGGATTATCTTATCTTATCTTATCTTATCTTATCTTATCTTATCAAGCCGCCTCGACCTGCCCACACCTTCTTTCACGACGTCTTGGCCTGAGTCGCCAACAAAACAAACGCACACGTTGCCGATGTCAGAGGACCTGCGAGCTAAATCAACCCGTCGCTCACGTTCACGCAAAATATTGACACGCGCGTCGTTTTTAGTCCTCCGAGCCATCACCTTCCCTCTATCGTTCTCTCCCTTTTGTTTTCCTCTCTCGCCAATCAAAAGACCATTTTTGTCTGTGTCAACCATCAGAACGGCAAGTCGGCACCAAACGCTGCTCCTTAACCGGCCGACATACAGCACCTTGCGTAGCCACTCGTGCTGTTGTCATCAAATGTTTCCTTTCTACTCCAGCGCTCGCAATGTTGAACTTTGTTTTTCTCCCTGCTCATGGCCATCTTTCTGCATCTGCGTCCGCCGATAATAACTTCAAATCATGTCATGTTGTGAAAGCGAATCCGGGGAACACGTCACATCCTCACACACAAACACAACAACGTCTATTCTCTTACCCCTCTTTCACTTCCAAATACATCGACATGCAAGACTATTTTACTAAATCACTATTGAAGCTTTCAGGCACACGTCAAACTCAAAAGCACTGAAAATCTGTTCGAAATGTGATTTTTTTTTTTCTTTTCCAGATAATACAAGTTTTTGTTTTTTTTATTTCACCAAATCCCTTCCTTAGAATAAACCGAACAAGAGTGTTTGTATCTGGTTTTCAATAATTCCCTTGACTTGTGATTTCAAGTTCTCTTTCTCATCACAAAGATACGTAATAACAACGAAACGCACTTATGTTGACGTCGATGAGGTGAAAATACATTTCCATGATTTTCCTCTAATGGAAACCATAACTACAATGGGGCCTACGATGAAAATGACTTTGACACTTCCAGCTTTAAAGTGTGTGTGTGTGTGTGTGGGGGGGGGGAGCACTGTCATTAATTTGTGCTGTTTTAGCGAGCGCGCTGAATATTGGGACATGAGCTGTGCAATATTAGATCTTTGTTGACGAACCGCAGGTGCTTGACCAGCGTGACTCACAAGAAGGACGAGCATATGGGATGACAACGTGTCGGCTAAGTGGACATTGTTTCGCTTCGTGCTTCTATACAGATGGAAGAAAGTAGTGTGACACTGCAATCACGCCAAACGGGAAATTAATGTTTCTCTCAATGATGTATTTGTGTGATTGGAGATAGTGGTATATTTATAATTGCCTGGTATTTTAGAAAAATACATCGCGGTGATTGTTGCAACAAACATTGAAGCGGTCAAAGGCCGAATGTTTTGATATTTTGATGTGAGCGAATAGTAATATTTTTCATATCTAGTTGAATAAAGTCAAAATAATAAATCAATGATTGAAATAAATTACTATTCTGAGTGGTGGTTTGTCTATGTGTGCACTGCGATTGGCTGCTTACTGCCCGAAGACAGCTGGGATAGGCTCCGGCACGCCCCGCGACCCTCGTGAGGATAAAGCGGATCGGAAAATGGATGGATGGATGGATGGATGGATGGATGGATACTATTCTGAGTGAAAATTCCCACACAAACCCTTTGGCTTTTTTTGCATTTTCCGCTCACTGTATTTTTTTTTTTTGTGCCAGCTTGCGGCCATTTTGGTGAACATAATTTATGCCATTGAATCCTAAAGAACAAAAAAGGAAACAGCTCATCAAGAACCGAATAAGTAACGTGCCAAACAGTCTTACAAAATGGCTCATCGTCAAAATATGAGTTCCCTAAAAAAGGAAATATTTTCACGTGACATCGATTTGTCTTGTGCCAAAAGAGTTTTGCGAATTGTTTCTTTGTAATTACTTTGTGTTCAACAAAATTACTGAGTCGTAAAAGATAGGGGAGCATTTGCAACAAACCTTTTCTAGCTTTTTTTTTTTTCTCAGAACATCCATTTTGCATCATTATTTTTGAATTCTTTCCTGATCCATTTCAGACAATCTGTGCATCGCAACTGCACTGCTGCAAAATCCTTCTCCGATGGCCCTCACCTCACGTGAACCAAAACAAATGCAAGCGTTCTCACCTGTGCCGGGCCGTCCCATGATGATGTCCTTTCGTGGCGCGGGGTGATGGCTCTCCACGGGCAGGATCAGGGGCAGCAGTGCCGTCGGGGAAGGGTGGCAGGGGACGGGCTGCTGCACCTCTCCCTCAAAGCCTCGGGCCTCCCCTCGTTCCCCGGAGCCGTCCGTGCCGCACGGAACAGGGCCGGCGACCGTTGCGCCGACGGTGACGGAGAGGGCCTGCAGCGGGCCGGCGGTAGGGATGTCCGATGTGGGCAGAGAGGACGGCGAAGGGGACACTAGCAGCAAAGTTTGGGCCGGACTTCGCAAAAGGACGGTACCATTGGCAACTGGGGCTGCAGCGCCGTTGATGGGTACGGGAACCTGCAGGCCGGAAATTGGTTGGGGCGCGAAGGTGGTGATGTTGTTGTCTTTAGATAAAGGAGGTTCCACCCCGCGGTCTTTTTCACCTCTTTTTCCTAAGGGACACTCGATGAATTTTGTCAGTGGGACGTCAGGATTCCTCACGATGACAGGGGAGTCCCGCAAGTTCTGCTGGGACACGGGGACGACGCGACGAGGCCCTCCGTCGGGGGTCAGAGGGGACGGAGGTGCCGGGGACACCAGCAGAGGCGGCGGCGAGGCGGCTGTGGAGGACGGCGGCCTGCCGGAGGAGGGCGGGGTGGCGCCCCTCGGCCTCGAAAAGGTGGCCGTGTGGGAATGCGCCGCCGCCGGCGTCTGCGGCGACAGCACTCTGAAAGAGTTGTTGAGGTCGCTGTGCTCCAGCTCTGTCTTGGGCGTGTAATTGTGGTGGTGCAGGGGCGGGGGCGGCGCAGGGGGCGCGTCCGGCTTTCGTTTACTGGGGCTCATCGGCACCGTAAACGTCAGGTTGCTGTGGAACGTGGGCTGGATGCCCGAAGTGTGTCTCTCTCGTTCTCCCCCCCCTGCTGGGGTGGTCGCCTTGCTGCCCCCTCCCCCTCCTCCCCCCGTGCCGCTTGGCTGCCTGTGCCGCCGGTGTTGAAGAACCGGGGAGGCGGTGATGGGGGAAAAGTTGCCCGGCCTGAAGCCAAACAGCGGGGAGGGTGAGGGAGAGGGGGCGGGGGAGAAGGGGGACTGGTTGGAGATGGGCGAAAAGGACGGGGTGCCGGAGCGGGAGCTTCCCAGCGACACCAGCATGGTGGCCGCCTCGCACTCGTCAAAGTCAAAGCGTGCCGACAGGTCGTGGGGGAGGACGGAGGGGAGGAGCAAGCGGGGTCTGGAGTCTCCCCTGCTACTGGTCTCGCTGCTCTCCCTTGACGTGTCGTCCCATTCAAACTCACTGCTGGCTCTGCCCCGCAGGTCGGACAGCGTCACGGTCCCCGAGCCGCCGCCCCCTGCGGCTCCTCCGGCGGCCTCGATCTCCTTGGTCCTCATCGACAGGTGTCTGGAGCAATAGCCGCGACGCTGGGACTCCTTCATGCAGCCCTCCCTGGAGCACAGCCTCCTCCATTGCTTGCCGTTGAACTTTTTACGGATGCCGTTCTGGGTGCACACGACGTCCCCCTTCTTGTACTTCTGAGCCAAGGAGGGCGGCGTCCTGGAGCGAGAGGAGGTAGAGGAAGTGCCCCCCGCGGACGAGGGTGGAGTGGTCTGACTGGGATTGATCTTGGTTGGAGGTAGATTCGGCGCGGTGTTGTTCATTTCGGAACTGAGTAAGGCAGGTGAAGGAGGAGGCTGGGGGCTGGCCAGGGTGGAGAAATCAGGGGGGCCCAAAGCCCTCACCGCCGAGAGGTGGGGTGAGGATGGGTGTAAGCTACTGGATTTGGAAATGATATTTCCGTGCTGTGACGTGGCGGAATGTGTCTTGGGCGCAGCGGACATGTTCAGACGAGATACCTCAACGTCTTCCTCTGGGATGTTGACTTGTTTGGGTCTTTCTCTGTCTGAGTAGACGGCGGTGGACCCCCGACTCGGAGGGACGGTGGAGGGATGCGGGGGCGGATGTACGTTTCCGTAGGGATGCCCCACGGCAACCCTTTGATGAGACAAGCCGTGGCTCAGCCTCGCGCCCCCTCCCAGTACACCCATTCCACGACTCAACTGGCAAACCTCCCTCTCCACCTCCATCTCCTCCCTCCACTCCCTTTCTTCTCTTTCCCTGTCGCGCTCTCTGTCCCGCACTCCGCCGCCCTCCAGGTGCGGGACATCCCAGGGAGGGGTGAGCAGTCTCAGACTCTGCCGGGAAACCCACACAGTCTGGGCTTTACTTGGATCTCCCTCCTGACGGCCGGCGCCGCCAACCGAGGTCTCTCCATCTTCACTCAGAAGCACCTGGTAGGGGAACGAGACACCCGGGTGAGGGTCCACCTGAGAGATGACCCCCTCTCTGTACAGCAAAGGACCCCCCTCCTCACCGCCAAATGGCACACACACTTTGGTACTAACCGCAACAGGCGACATGCCTGGTGGGGGCGCATCCAAAACGAATTCGACAACGCTCCCGGATGCTGATCCTGTCATCGTGGTTCCGCCGTCAAAAGGATATTTAACAATCGCGTCCTTTCCTTGCAGCTGGACTTCGACTGCCCCCCCACTGACCTCCCTCACCACACCAGGTCTGAACACCAGGGACATGGGCCACGAGTCTCTCTCCTTGAACCCACGCTGGCCCGCGGTGCCGACGCTGCTCTCTGTGGAGCTTCTCATCTGGCGAGCCAAGACTCTCTGGTTTTTCAAACCTTTGGCAAGCGCTTCAGCAAGCCCGCCAGTATCGCTGACCCCCTTGGGCGGCGAGTTCAGAAAGGGGGCCGGGGTCTTTCGCTTGCGTGGTCCGTTTGCCTCCGTCACGTCGAGATCAGCGGAGTGCTCGCTGGCTGTGTCGGTGGAGGAAGAGCGTATTGAGTTAGGGGCCCCCTCCGATTCGTTCTCCCCCACCTGGGACTCTTTTTCTCGGGGGGCTACTCTCCTGAGAGCCCCACTATCTTCGCTGGGCTTACTGATCACTTGTTGAACCGATGACTGACTACCTGAGCACGCATTGCTTCCGCTATTTAAACCGCTATTGGCCACGCTAGTGATATTTTTTGTCGCGTTTACACTGGCATCTGTTTTCGTGTGACTCATATTGTTGCAGTTCTTCGGGTGATTGATAGTCAGATTCACACTGTCGCCGATTTTGCTGTTGCTATTGCATGAAGTGCTGCCTGTGGCTGCAGGACCGGAGGTAGGAAGGGTGGTGGGAGGAGTGGCGTTGTTGGCAAAGTGCTCATAAGTGTATTTCTTCTTGGGAACGCGAGCCTTGAACGTGGCCGTTTTTCTGCTCGACACGGAAGCCGGGCCGGGGTTGTGGTTGGCGGCGGGGGGCGGCGTGGCCGCGCTTTTCGACGCGGCGGGAGAGGTAGGGGATGCTACAGAGTCGGCGGACGCGCTTTGGCACGCCGTCACATCTTTTGCTGTCTTTGCCGCGTCCTTATCGCCTGACTCGGCCGCTTTCCTCGGCCCGGTCGGCTCGCCCTTCATGGGGCTATCGCTGTCTGCGGTCACCTCCTTATGAAGGTCGCCTTCGGCCGGCGGGCCCTGCTTGGAGAAAGTGCTGGTTGTGCTCTGTGGGGTTTTGCCGAGGGCCTCCCGCTTAATTCTTTTGGGGTCTCGCTCTTGAGGAGGCTTGGCGCCCGCTCTCCTTCGCCCCCCTCGGCCTCGGAATGACGAAGGTGATCGGCCCCGCTGTCTCTTGAACGGACTCATTTCTTCTTCGGTACAGATTTGTGCGACGTTCCTCTTCGCTCTCGCCGTCTCCTTTAAGGCACTTCTGTCTTGGCGTCTTCTCCGTATTGCACAGCTAGACGGAAAGAGAGACACGCGCGGTCATTTACAATCATAATGCACACATCCATTTTTCTACTGCGGATCCTGCTCAGGATATTGGGGAAGGCGTCGAATTTCTCAGTGGGCGAGAGGCAAAGAATACCCTGGATTGGTCACCAGTTGTTTACAGCGTAAATTTCACTCATCGACAATTGAGTGTCGTCTTGCAATTAACCACACACGAGGGATGTTTTCCAGAGGGAAACGGTAAATATGAAGATAACCAACGCCAACGCCACATCACCGAGGTTTGAACTCAGAACTTTTCACTTTGAGGCAAACCATGCCGCTCGAACTTCAATCCAAAATGTAATAATTGGCATGGTTGAACATTTGACATTTACTGCGTCGCAGTGTGTCGCCTTGTGTTGAGGATTTATAAACTTGACTCATAAAAGCTTCCCTGAGCCATATGCACCCATTTGGGGAAAGAAAGAAAGAAAGAAAGAAAGAAAGAAAGAAAGAAAGAAAGAAAGAAAGAAAGAAAGAAAGAAAGAAAGAAAGAAAGAAAGAGGATATGCAAGGTCGCTCCCTTGCGTTTATTTAAGTATCCCAATGATTGCCTTTACCAGGGGTGTCGAAATCATTTTTGCGGGGGCCCACATTGGAGTTCAGGTTTCCCTCAATTATCCATTATGACTGTGAAGCCACGTAATTTTGATCTTTCATAAGTGCGGACCTACGAAAACAAAGTAGACTCTCGTCTTTCACCTGAAAAAAATTACGCAGTTTATGCTTTTTTTCCCTCTTCTTTTGTAACCGGCACGAGAATATGGGTTGGTTTCACCAAAAAATATTTTCTGGCCAACATGCGGAGAAAAGGTGCGTTTGGTGAAAAGAATAAAGCAGAACGGCGATTTTTGTTACTCAGATGTTTTGCTTTTGTGACTTTTCAAAAGTACAAAGCAACAAAAACAAGACTGAGAAAGGCCTTTTGATGGCAAATTTTATTGGGACTGCGACACACGTTCCACTACTTTGAGCAAAAACATGCTTACTGTTGAAGTGTGAGGTGCCGACATTTGTGGCATTTCTCACCCTCACAATTGACACGATGAGCTGAGATTCACCCCCACTCTGTATTTCTACTGAAAAGCTCTCCTGATCTCAAATCCAAAACAATCCAACGCTGCCATCTGCAGAGATCTGTTCGTCATGATGGTGGTTGACAAACTTGAATTCTCTTCCATGTTTCACTCTTGAAACATAAACTAGACAAATAGATATACGCTACGTTCGATCTGTGGCAATAAACTGTTGGATTCCACTTCAATATAGAAGACAGCAATTTTGGTACACAGTAGCAAGAAATATGGACTCACACACACACACACACACACACAAAGCTAAAGTCTCATACTATAGGTCGCCGGATCTCCCTCGAGCTACTTTCACATGTAGCGGACGGGCTTTTTTTCTCACGCTAGGCTCTTTGCTGCATCTTTGAAACTCAGCGTCGCAGCAAGAAACCGTTTATTTTGCCTTCCTTCAGGGAGGGAAAGTGGCTGGCGGCAGCCCTGAGTGAGGTCACCCAACAACACGAGTGTGTGAGGGGGTGGTAGAGGTGGCGGCGTGCGGATGTTTGTTAAAAGAGCGTTCTGGAGTACTCGCTGGGAATTTCCATAGCCTCTTTCTCTCGTTCTCTCTCACTCTCTGACACACACTTTCGAGCATTCCCCAGTCGTCTTCCGACTCAACACATTGTGCAAGCCAAACTGGAATAATGCGAGTAACAATGGTGGAAATGCTTTTTTTTTTTTTTTTTGGTGGCACGGGATGCAAATCCAGACTGCGTCTACACACAAGCATGTGTTGTCCTTCAGTGCAATCGTGTCCAAAAATGTAGACCGCCTCCTTATAATTACAACCCGCGACAAACTATACACTGAGTGCGTACACACATTTGCATAAGGTGACCTTGTTGTCAATGACGACATTAAACGCGACATATCGCGAGAACTAATCCTGTTTATCATAAAATGACTTGTCTCTTTGAACCGCTTAATCAGAAACAAAGATTGTAATTTGCACCTTTTTTCAGGTTTTGGAATCACAATTTTATCCTGGACTAATTTCAATAGTGAAATTCTAACATACTTTTAGGTCTGGGCTCTTGCTTTGAAGCCATTTTTCTGTTCATTGTTTTTTTTTTTTTTTTTAGCTTCCTAGGTTTGGGGTCAAAACTGACAAAGCCACTGCGCCCTCCACCAACGACAAATCACTCCATCTTCACGATGCTACGCCATGCTGTTTTTCTCATGTTGACATTTACGCTGCCGATCTGCTTTGTAAATCTCCCTCCTGTTTCTTGCTTTTTAAAATGATCTTCTGTATTTACGTCTGAGCTACTCGGTGTGTTCTGAAGGTGAAAACACTCACATGGGCATCCTCCCTTCATTTGTGGATGCCGATAAGACAAATATGTGATTCTTAAAAAAAAAAAGGCAAGGAGACAGCAGCTCTCGGCTGACCGACCGCTCCACCAAATCGCTCGGGGAGAAACCAAATGTGTAAATGTGTTTGGTCATGCTCGTGTGTGTGTGTGTGTGTGTGTGTGTTCTCATTCTGTTGTAAAACAGAGCAGTTTGGGGCCATCCTGGCATCTTGACCCTTCTCTTTATTTTCACTGCAAAGGATTTGGTGAGTAGCTTTGCTGTAGCGGTCCATCAAGTTATAAGCACGCCCCCCCCCCCCATCTCTGCTCCCCAAAAAAACCCAGAGAGCATCATTCTTGTTCACTCGAGCGAGAGATGTGAAATTCCCGGCATGAATAGCAAGGTTGCCAAACCCGCTGGAGGAAGAAATATAATCGAATTGCTGAAATTAATATGGTTACTGTAACTGTATGTGGTGGAACCCCCAAAGTCAATTCAGTGCGCATCGATAAGACGACAGTGACTTCCCTATGGCGGCGATTTAACCTGAATTTGTTCGCGTAGGTACAAGAGGTGCTGTTATAGCGCTAACCAATGCTAACCCACGAGTAAAGTCCCATAATTTGGTTTTTTTTTCTGAAATGATTCAACTTTGTGTGTTTCACTTCTTTTTCAACTTGTATGAGTGAGTCTTGTAGCTTTAGATCATATCCTCCTGACTACCAGTAGTTCAAATTTGTCCTCTGTAGAGGACATTTGTGAACCTAAATATCTCCCAGCCAGTGCATCCAATCGCATTAACTCCTTTTGCTACTCTAAAGAGGACATTCAGTGCTTTCCAATGATA
>CAAKHF010027391.1:16182-30266 GCA_901007745.1 Hippocampus kuda | reverse complement strand
CAGTACACACAAACACGCACACACACACACACACACACACACACACACACACACACAAACGTATGTGTACTCATTATTTTTATTCCAACATTACATCAGTATGAGCATACACTTATTTAACACTTCATATAGTCGGTGTGGAAAGAAAAAAAAAAGGACAGAAATTGTGAAATTTATGATCAGCATTCACTTTCACTTTCATCAATTTCTTGGATCATATCTTATTTTGCTTCCTCCATCTTTCATTTTGATCACTTTTACCCTCTCTTCCAGTGTCAGAGCTCTTCTTGTCTTAGGTGCTTGACATCCAAAGGTCCGCTTTGTAGCCATTTTAGCAATGCAACATTCATGCTGCGTCTGAAACTAACAATAACAAATACTTCCTGGACTCCTGCACATGTGTAATCAGTGTGGTGGTTGCTGTTGCCGTTTCCGAACGAAGCAGTAGAGGTCGCTGTTGGATTAGACTTCGTTGTACTGACTCGTCGCGAGGCAAGAGCAGAGAAAAAGATTTCCTATAACGCAATAGGTTTTTTTTTCGTTGTATGGAGGGAAGAAAAGTGGGAATGGTGTTAATGCATGAAGATTTTTTTCACACTCGGGGGTATTTTAGCCCATGTAGGTTTCGTTGTAGAGGAGTTTCACTGTAGCAGCAAAACTGTGACTAGCTAGTGAGAGCTACCTTGACTTGTAATGACACTGAAGTTAAAATAAAAGGACATTTCAGGACATGGTGCCACAAGTGGAATTGGGTCAGAGTTTAGTTCCATACGCGATAGTCAGGAAAGGCTGACCAAGTGGTTAGATTTTGCAGAGCCGGAGGCGGTAACGTTTTTCACGTTTCTGGGTTGCGTCAAAACGCAACCAAGAGAGCGGTGAAGTGCAAGTAAATTGACTTCTTGATTTCATGATGCTGAGCCTATAAAAGCCTCGTTTACGTTTCCTGTTGCCACGGAGGATATGCCCCACTCGGACAATGGAGAAGTGTGATTAAAAACTTGGTTACCAAGTAAATGTCATTCATGACTGAATGTGTTTTCAACCGAGTACACAGATGGCGGACGAGATGTGGAGGCTTTTGTGGCAAGCTTCTGTGAGCTGGCTCAGCACTGTGAGTTTGGCAACAAGAAGGGTGATCAGATTAGGGACTGGGTGATCACTGATATTGGGAAATTCCAGATTCAAAGAGACTTCAACTTGAGCCGGATTTAACGCTGAAACGGGCTGTACAAGTCGCAAAAGACGCAATTAGGCAGCGGAGCGTAAAGCGTGAGGAGAGTGGAGTGACCGAGATGCGACAAATAATAGAGCAGCACTATGGCAAAGTTGAGACCTATCCTGCCTATAATACAAAATGCAATAAATGTAATAAAATGGAACAATCCGTCGTAGTATGCTGGAGCAGGTCAGAACAGAGAATGTAATGGATACAGATCCTATTTTTATTGATGAGCCAAAACCTACACAAATAAAAGAGCCAGTCTGAGACACAGACAGGAACGATGTACTTGGCCTCAGCTCTGACTGGTTCTCTCCTTTTTGTGTGAATGTGTTTTATCAGTGTTCATTTTTCCAAGTGACTCAAACAAAAGTTTATTTAAAAAAAAAATCTGAGCTATATCTCCTGCACTTTTTCGGAATAAACCTGTGCGTTATCTTGGGTACCCTGGGTAGAAATTCCCAAGGTTGTGTTGCTGTTATCAGTCAAAAGGTTAATTTTTTCTTTTTTTTTAACCTCATTACTGCCACAGTACTTAATTTCAGAACAATATGTGCCAATTTCTTACTCCATTATTCAAGTACCGTATTTTCCACACTATAAGGTGCACCAAAAAGCATTCAATTTTCTCAAAAGCCTTCAGTGCGCCTTATAACCGGATTCTCCTTCTACAGGGATCAATATTCTGATTTCTTGGATGTAGTATTTCAAATGTTCTGTAAAGCGCTTTGTTATGGCTGCAGCGGTTGTGAAGCCTCTAAATTAATAAAGCTTTATTGTATTCCTTTAGCGTAGCTCCATCTAGTGGATGCATAACGCAACCGCAACCACTATTGTAGTGTCTATTCGATGTGCCTTATGACGCGGTGCTCCCTTTATATGAACCCGTTTTAAAATAGGCCATTAACTCATTCATTCCCAGCCATTTTCACTGGAGCAACCCCCTCAATCCCAGCTTTTTACTTTATTTTGACTGATCTTGCAAAGCCCACGCAATATTTGGTTCTAATGCTACATAAACATGGAGCCTACCAAAATAAAGTTTGGACTCTCCTCTTTCAGCAGAAAAAAAAATGTTTCTATCGTTTGCCATTTTTCAGCAATCGGCATTACAAAATGGCTAAGTTTCATGAAAATGGCGATTTCTGGGCAAAAAAACGGGGAAAAAAAGCATTTTGTAAAAGCATGGATTTCAAGCACGTGAAGCACCACTGCCACCTACTGGTCGCTTTTTTACACGATTTACAATGCAAATGTCTTATTCTCATTCACAGATTGGCTCAGACCCTCCTCCTCTCTATGACGCAAAAAAAAAGACTTAGATGTACAAGTACGTCCTTGGTAGGCGGGGCCTAATTTTGAAAAGACGTACAAGTATGTCTTGTGGAATCAAAGAGTTAATTGAAGGGGCGCCTTCGAATCCGAAGAGACTTATAGTGTGGAAAATACGTTACATGCTTTCATTTTTTTTATATGTATGACGGTAACACCTCATCTTGCAAGTTAGCGAGTGACAAACAATTTCTCACTTCTGTATGAAACTCCTTTTGCATGTTTCCACAGTTTTAGGCAAGTGACCCTAATCAAAGCTGAAGTGACATCGTCAGGTTAAAGCAGAATAGCAATGCTTTTCCTTTCTCTTTTCTTGATTCAAAAGTCACTTGAAGCTTTGGGTCTTGAATGATTTCAAACAACTGTCCAAGGCCCGGTGTTTGCTCTCCTCCGTCTCCATCTTCTCCCCTCCTCTCTCAGGACATCAAGGGAGATTTACTCCAGCTTATCTATAAAGGGCCAGGATGAGCCTCAGCAACTGAGCAAAACAATTACCCACAGCTGCTCCCTATCTGTCCCACCGTGAGCAATTCCACTTCGTCGACTAAAGCTAACACTCGCTTTCAAGAGGACACCAACGCATTCACAAATTCGCCATCTGATTTTCAACACAGGTTCTCACCAGCCTGTGTCCTGCTGACACTAAGTTGGTCAATGTCAGCGTGCTACTTTTGCTTCTCACATTGAATGTTATCATTTAATGGTAAGATAATTGCTCGGGGACGAAGTAAGCCAAGTATTCAGTGAGGACTGTCAAGCAGTTTTGGAAGCCAACAAATGGGCCGCAATGAAAAGAATTCAACTGAAATGGGTTACTCAACAAGACCAACACTTTGTTTGCAAGTGAAGTGAATGGTCATGACACCAACAGTGCATGACTCTCTCATGCAAATGAGCCACTGTTCCACTACCCCCGCTTCTCGACTAACAAGTACGGTTTTTTGTTACCATGACGATCATGGGCAAAACAGCGCTCCCCTCCAGACATTCAAAACAGTGGTTGTAATTTCATTCGTGGAGGGTCCAGTTCATCACCAAGCCGCCAAACTGTCCTCAAATAGTGCGCAGAACCGTGTATTGTGATGCACTTGAATTATCACGACTGTGCTGGCTGGCTGTGATGCCTGAAATGCTAAATTTTGAATTTTCTCGGAAAAGTTGGGCATTTCACATTCCAAAAACATGCATGGCAGGTGAATGGAACACTCCAAATTGTCCCTTGGTGTGAGTGTGAGCGCGCATGGTTGTTCATCTCTGTGTGCCCTACGATTGGCTGGCAAGCGGTTCAGAGTGTCCCCCGCCTACTGCCCGAAGACAGCTGGGGCCTAGTCCATCGCAATTGGCACGTCGATCCTTCTGCTGTGGCTTTCTGTGACTTTGGAAAAATACATTGTGAATATTTACTTTCAACCTGTTTTTAATTTTAGTTCATTTTTCAAATGGAATTCTAAATATGACGATTCGTATGCTCTGGTACCATTCAAATACTTTATACATTTTTTTAAATGTATTTTTAGATATTTATTTCAATTTTCTGTCACTCAAAATATGTGTCCGCTGCGATTTGAGATTTATTGAGCATTTCCACTCGGTAAATTGTGGATACATCCAAAAAAAAGTTTCTGTTAAAGACAGAATGTTGAATGCTACGTGCTACATGAATGATATTAACCCTTATGCAGGAAAATGTACCAAAATAGGGCTATTGACGAACAAACAAAAATGATGTCATGATATATTAACATGTTGAAGGCGCTAACTTGTCCATATTGAATATTCCAAATTCAATGTTTTTGTTTTTTACTTATATGTAGATGATATTTACTTATACCCATAGCACAAAACTGCTTTTTATTGCTTTGATGTCCATAGAGGGCACCAACCTAAATAAGTTAATAGAAACTATACATGTATGGATAGGTCTGACGCCACTGAACATTTTGAGTGGTCGCAAGAAAAAAAAGGATTCAGAAATGACTTTGATATTGCACTTTAAAGCCACCATTCCATTATGGTGCCTTTTTTCCGATGTGTCGTTACAAAAAATTAACGCACAAGGGATAAAAACGATCAGCGCCCGCACTTCACAAGTGACATCTTATAATCGCCTGTGACGATTTGGTTCCCATGGAAAATACCGTATTGGCCCGAATATAAGAAGGTGTTTTTTGCATTGAAATAAGAATGAAAAACTGGGGGTCACCTTATATTCGGGGTCTAAACATTACACCCATTCATGACGCTAGATGGCGCCAGATACCATTGAAGTGAATGCTGAACTTGACTCCCCAGGCCAAAATAAACCCGTCACGAAGAAAAAAAATAAAAATAGCGGTAGCACGAAGAAGAAAAATAAAAAATAGCGGTAAGAAAGCAAAGAGAAGAAAATAATAGAAGAGATAACAGAAAATGGAGAAACATAGCGACAATCTGGAGAAAAGGGGGTCGAAGATCGGCCAGGTTAACCGGCAGCTGAGGAGAAGTTATGATGTAATTTACATTTCAAAAACCAGAAGCCATTCATTTACGAATGTGATTGCACTTTAGTTTACATATTTAAATGTTCAGATATTAAGATTTGAATGAGGCAAAATAACATGCTTTTTCTCTCAAATATATTGTTAGAATCATTTGTTTCAGATGTACTGTCATTATTTTCTGGATAAAAATTAATTTGGTGTTCAAAAAGTCTCTTTTCAAACTTGAGTCTTGAAAAAGAGGGGGTCGTCTTATAATCAGGGCCGTCTTGTATTCGGGCCAAGACGGTATTTGAATGGTCGGCCCAATATTTCTAATCCATTATCTCACAGCAGAAGCTTGTGTCACCGAATGATGACAGAAAATCGAAAATAGGTGGCCGATTATTCTTGAATACAGGTGACGACGGACTGCAGATTGAGCGATGGAAAGCTTTTTTTCCCCGCATAGGTTTCATTGTTATAGAGTGTTTCCTCATGTCATGCCACATGACGTGATGGTGCACGCAAACTTGCACAACACCAGTTTTGTATTTCTCATTGTGTTTCTACCACTTTCAAAACACTGACCCACAATTTGTCCTGAGCCATGGCTCCATCATTTACAAGACCAGAGGTTCGCAAACTACGGCCCGCGGGCCGGATCCGGCCCGTTGGTCTTTTTAATCCGGAACGCCGAAGGTTGGTACACAATTAAGGTTCGATGTAAATGAGTGCATTCATTTCATTTTGACTTGTAATGACAGACATTTAAACGCCAGGTGGCGCAGTTACTTGAAGTTGCAGAGCACAGGAATGGAGGGGGAGACGATACGCAAGCCTGCGGTAGCGCCAACTCGAGCAATTCCAGCTCGATACGACGGAATAAGTATGGCCGCACCGCTATTCTCTATCATTGGATCCAAAACAGCGACATGCAAGTGACTCTTTATTGCAGTGAGTTTTACTGGAATTACGAAAATGTTTACATCCTGTAGATCATGGCATCCAAACGAAGAGGAACAGTAATGGCCGCGGAAGAGAAAGTGAAGTGTATCTGATTAAACTAAGCTGGTTACAAAGTACGAAACATTCAGGAGATGCTTGGAGTCTGAAAGTCTCAAATCTACGATACTTTGAAAAACGACAAAGCGATTCTTGGTCAGTCCGATTCTGCCTATTTCCATGCCCAGAGTGAATTGCTTGCGGCTCGATGGACAGTCGAGTAAATAAACGTTTCCTGGAATGGTTTGACTGTTATCGTGCTAAAAACTTTCCGCAAACTGGACCGCTAATAAGAGAGGAAACGAGTTCCATTGCGCTATGGGCATCAAAGACTTTGAAGCGTTCCGTGGCTGGCTTCAAAAGGTCTTTGCTCGACATCAGCTGAGCAACGCTGTCTTGTGTGGTGATCGAGGGGAGGTCAAGTTAGAGACAGTGAGTGAGTGGAAAGAAAGCCACCAGGTCTTTTACCGTATTGGCCCGAATATAAGACGACCCTGATTATAAGACGACCCCCTCTTTGAAAAAATACTTTTTAAACACCAAATACATTTTTATACAGAAAATAATTACTGGACATCTGAAACAAATGATTATAAGAACATATTCGAAAGAAAAGCATCCTGAAGTTTACACCATAACTTCTCCTGATCTGCCGGTTAACCTGGCCGATCTTCGACCCACTTTTCTCCAGATTGTCGCTACGTTTCTCATTTTCTGTTATCTCTTCTATTATTTCCTTCTCTTTTCTTTCTTACCGCTATTTTTTTTTTCTTCGTGATACTGCGATTTTTATTTTTATTCTTCGTGACGGGTTCGCTTTGGCCTGGGCAGTCGAGTTCAGCATTCGCTTCAATGATATCTGGCGCCATCTAGCGTCATGAATGGGTATAATGTCTAGACCCCGAATATAAGACGACCCTTATGTCTTATTTCAATGCAAAAAACAATACGGTACTCGTCTCATTTTGTAGCAAATAGTCCGAACTTATATTTAGTCATATACCTGTACTGTATGCTGCAGCTTTTGGGCAATATATTGTTGCATTTCGTTGCTTGTTTTGTCACACATGTATGTTGTTCACATACTTGGACGTTCATACAGGACATATACCAGAGTTGTTTCACTGTTCTCATTTATGCTTCAAACAACAAAGCGTGTGACGGAAAAGTGGTTAGGACTGCACGACTGTCCGTGTTTTATGTTATGTGTTGTGGTTATTATTTTACTTTATGTTAACTGTTTTGTTAAGCGCTTTGTTACAGCTGCCGCTGTTGTGAAAGCGCTATATAAATCAGCATGTATGTATGTATGTATGTAAAAAAAAGTATGGTAATACTTTAATGCTTTTGTTCTGTTGATGTTTCGTATGGACTGTCTACATATACAGTTTTTTATATGTACCGTATCTTGTGCCCACCTGTCAAATTTAGAAATCAATGTGGCCCCCGAGTCAAAAAGTTTGCCCACCCCTAGACTAGACTTTTTTTGCCCCACGGACCGGTTTCATGTCAGACAATATTTTCAGGGACCGGCCTTGAAGGTGTGATGAATAAATACAACAAAATAATATGATACGACCTGCATAAAAATTGGTATTTTCAAAACATCAAAATAAACATGAATCATGACGCGAGGAAAGTCCTATGTGGCCGCAACACTATCTGGTCGCTTTGGTAACGTTTAAACGAGCCTTCAACATAAGATATGCTGCAAATATAAAGTGCATGAAAAATACGACTCACCATTGCCGCATATTATGCAGTGTGGGCTGGGTGCGTGGAAATTTCCCGTTGAGATGAATCCGTATTTGAAGTAGGACTCCTGACACTAAATGTAGCCTTCTTTTTCTTGAAAGTCGTCGGCTACTCTTCTGTCTCCTGACTGGGCCTTTTCCCCTTCCCAAAGAAACTTGCCAAAGGCGTTTGTTTCGTACTCATTTTGCTAGCTCCTTGGTTTCATTTTAGCAATAACCTATCACGTGACCGAAAAGCGCGCCTTGAGCTGCGTCAAGAGTGGCACACCGTAGACGGACGTAACAGAGAATCCGGTGATTTTTCAAAATAAGACATAGAGGACGTTCCAAAATAAGTAAAACGGAAGTAATGTAATTTATTTACTGTGACTGCGACTCCTTGCATGCTCTTTCATTAATTTTTTTCCTGTCACCTCTATCGCTGCTTGAAACGATGCAAATTTCCCCATGGTGGGGCGAATACAGATTATCTCATCTGATCTAATAAATGACTGAAGCTCAAGGATTAGCCTGTCATCTCAAGTCGGCAACATGACAAACGGGTGTTGTTGAGGGCGCTGTGTTTTTCTCCGCATCACATCAATAAGCCTGCACGTGTGAGAAAACGGAAAGATTTGAACACAGTGAGAATCTTTCTAATCTAAATCTGAAAACTAGCTGATAAAACGGAGTCCAGTGAGAGCTGTTTGTGTGACTATGTGAGTGTGTGTGTGACCACACACTGGCAAAGTAAATGAAGTCTTTGAAGCTTTCCCACAGCATTGGGAACGGAATTCTTTATCAACTGCAGCATGTTGGAAACAAGCTACTGGCACCAGAATCCCGATAAACATATGAGAGATGCTGCCCGCTGTCAACAGGCACATTCGCAGCCAGACAATAGCGCTCTGATCAGAACAATGATTATGTGGGTCCTCTGCCGTCCTCTCATCGGCAGCCCACTTTTTCCTAGCCTATCATTTTAATTAATTCAGTGATATTTCCAGAGACTGTTTTGTATAGAACCCTAATGAGAAACCTCATCAAAAGACATGCAAGACAGACAATCTTAGCAACGGCTGGAGTGATGCAATGCACTTTTAGCCTTCAAGCCAATTATTTGTTTTTTTTCTTCTTTTTTTTCTCATCACAATGTCCGCTCCACAAAGAAAAAAAAGGCTGCTAGTAGTTGCTTGAGCAAAACAAGAATTTGATTCTTCATTTAGTGTTTCCCTTGAGGGAAGATTTTTGTTGTTTTGGACCGTTTTTTGATCTTGTGCACTCGTAGCCATCTCAATGACGTTAACGTATTTTCACAATCATAAGACGTACATAAAAGTGTGACATTTCTCCAAAATGGATGCGGCGCCTAAATAATGTGGGTCACCTTGTGTATGCACCGAGTTCCAAAATCAAGGTTTACATGAGGTTTGACTGTATTAGTTAAGCAGGCCCATTGTATCCTTAATGGCTACCCTCTTATTGATGCAGCGCAAATGGTTGACCAACAAAATTAAAGTAGAGCACGAGCACAGGTCTTTTTCAAAGGGAATGCATGGGCAAATTTAGAATTCCATAGATGGGATACAAAAACAGTGGTCTCTCTACTTACGAACGTCTCTTCATACGAAATAATCAAGTTGCGAAACGTCTCAACAGGAAAATATTGCCTCTTGTTACGAAATAAATTTAAAGATACGAAAGATAAAAATACAGTCTGGGTTGCGACTCACAATTCCGAGTTTCCTGAACACAACATACTTATAGCTGCTTTGCCATTGGCTACTCCCGAGCATCATCCTGGCGTCCCATTGGCTAAGAGGGACCTCTCCCGTATCTGTCTATGTGTGTCGATAGATAGATGCTGTATGTGTCTGTGCAGCGTCCTCGTCATTTGCCCCTCGGGTCATGAGCCGTCCCGATAGTTTTTCGTAATTTGTGAATCACCCAGAAAAAGTGTTCACCAGTCGGGCGATCGCTCACTCTTGGACATTTTCAAAGGATTGTTAAAAACCGACAAAAGCAAATGTCCTTGGATCAGTTCTTTACAAAACGGCAGGCAAAAACCACTTCTGAGAGAGAACATGAAGTAAAGAGGGCAAAAATGATGGACACAGTTAAAAGTCAAATGACCATTGTTTTTATTCTTTATTCATTGTTTTTTTTTTTTACATTATACACAACTCTCATTTATTGTGCAATAATCTACTTGTAAAACATATTTGTTACATATTTTGATTCATTTTTATGCTTTACAAAACATTTATGTCTGAATTTTACATGAAAAATGCGTCTCTATTACAAAATTTTCTAGTTAAGAAATTTCTTCCAGAACCAATTAATTTCGGAAGTAGAGGTACCACTGTACAACAAAGATTGCTATGG
Organism: Hippocampus kuda; assembly: GCA_901007745.1. Classification (NCBI taxonomy): domain Eukaryota; kingdom Metazoa; phylum Chordata; class Actinopteri; order Syngnathiformes; family Syngnathidae; genus Hippocampus; species Hippocampus kuda. The sequence goes on along the minus strand of CAAKHF010027391.1, from coordinate 20,136 downwards.
CAACCAAGCACAACAGTAAAAGCCAACTTCTCATGCCCCGTTGTGCGTATCACTACCATGTTGGTCCCCATATTTTCGTCAGTTTCGGTCACTGGGATGTCGAAAGTGAGTGGCATTTCTTCCATGTTGGTGATGTGGTTGAGCTGGATGTTTTTGTCGGCAATCTTTTTACGGTAGGAGGAGCGGAAGGTTGCCATCTTTTACTTGTTGTCCGGAAGTTTCTGCGCCACGGTATTCCTTGCCCGGATGGATATTTGGCGCTGTTTCATACAACGAAAGTACCAAGGTGGACCTCCTTCAAAATGTTCCATTGTCATTTCTTCTGTGAGAGTTTTTGCCGTCAGTCAAATGGTGACTGTACAGACGCTGCTCCGGCTGTTCTTTGACCGTGAATACATTGAATGAGGCAAAATAACATGCTTTTTCTCTCAAATATATTGTTAGAATCATTTGTTGTTGGAAGTTGGAAGACCAACTCGGGCCACCGAGCCTTGTTTCCACGAAAACTCAGCTTCTTCTTCTTGACTAGCCAAGCTTGTTCTTTTGCTTCCTCCACTTGCGAACCATGGCTAAATTATCTCACGGCTGCTCGATTGCCATGTTCCTCCGCGCAACGGATCTCTTGAGGTTCAAACTGTGCTTTGTAGGCGTGTCTCTTCAGAGGTGCCATTTTCCGGGCTCCAAAGTTGTTTTCCCCATGAACATACCGGCATTTTATCCACCTTTTTTCAAACATGTTTGAAAATGGAAAATGATGGGGGAGGGAAATATGTTTTTTAGTGCTGTCAGTTGAGCGCGTTTTTATTGGCATTAATTTAAATAAATTTTAACGGGATTAAATTTTTTCTCGCGAGATTAACGCGGAACACGTCACAGTGGATGTTATGTTGCTCTATAAATAAACCAGAAATAAAACAACAAGCGCGCTGCATAGGTCCACGCACTTTGTTTTGCCAGCCACGGCAGCTCGAGACACCGAAAACGGATACTTAAAGAGTTTATGAATGGAAAGTTTACTTTTAAAAAGTTGCCAGATTGCTCCACTGACAAGACCAAAGTTACCTGTATCATACAGGTATACGATTTATGCCACTGACGCCATTGTTACTTGTTTGGAACTATTTTGTGTGGAAGGTTACAGTGTTCCATGTCCATATCCATATAAATAGAGCGGGTGGAGCTTCTCTGTGTTCGTCTGACAGTGACGGTGCGCTGCAGTGGTAGCGACCTAGCGAAAACAAAACGTCTCCAGTGTTGTCATCGAACCAAGTGTAGTCATCCGAAATGTCTACACAAAACCGTAGAGAGACTTCCGCGCAAGAAGGACCAACACAATCAACATAGCCTGACTGCTGTGTTCAAAGCAAACTTGAGAAAAACGAAGTATGCAACCATGGCTTAAATCCACTATAGGCTGAGTACTAGTTTACCTTAGATGTACACTTTATAATGTTATATGGCTCTGTTTTGATTCCATAAAAAGAGCTGTTAAAGCAGCTGTAGTGTGACAAAAAAATTTTTCACTGTTGTTGATGGACAGTAATATTGTGTGCGAGATTATGTGTGAATAACTGCTCCAAGTGAAAAATGTTCATGTAAAATTAAAAATCGAAATTGTTATTTCAGTAAATATTTGCATTTTGCACATGGAAAACTGATTCATGATTCCATGTTGATGAGAGCATTAAAATGGGGAAAAATAGGACAAAAAAAATATAAAAGGAAATTCAGAAACGATCAAAAATGCGTGAGTAACCATGATTAATTTTTTGTGAATTTGAGTTAATTATGACATTTTTAATTAGATTAAATATTTTAATCGTTTGACAGCTCTAATGTTTTTTGTTTTAATATGGTTTCTGTAGGAGGACAAACAGGACACAAATATTCTTAAATGTTTTCCCATGCTGTAAAAATGTGTAGAATATATATTACATTTCAACATTTCTGTCAACGAAGATTTTCGTCATAGCCTGCGACACATGTTTCTATTAGCAGGACGGGATGCCAGGCAGGTTTGGCTGTTGTAAAAAAAAAAAACGGCGTTTCATGTACAATTCCCAGAGGGTATTGGCAAAGAACGGGAATGTAGAGGGCTGAGAGCAGCATTTTGAAATGGTACACGTGAGCTCCGATTGTTAACATGCCGCAAAATTCCGTCCAATGCCTCCGCGTCAGGTCTCGACGAAGGTAAGCAATGATTTCCTTTTCACAAACTCATGTGTCTACTTTATTTTTTCGTTTCGTTCTTCATGGGGGGCCGTTGTGGCTCTTGCTCACTGAGACATGCGTGTGTAAGTGCATACGTATGCACAGGTGTGTGGTAACGGGTCGATCGCGGGAGGTTGTTTGATCGAAAAGTAGATTTTGGTCAAAAATTGTTGGCCACCCCTGCTCTACAGGATGCACAACATTTAATCATGAAGGCTCATTGTGTATTTGTAGCCAACTTAGTCATTTTGATAGCAGGTTAATATAGCTAAAGTCGACACATACAGCATGTGTTGCCTTCATTGTAAAGCTGATATGAGGCTTTTAATTTTTTGCAGTGCCAGATTGACATATTGTTTTTTTGTTGGGGTTTTTTTTTGGGTCGAATGTGGCTCTTTCAAGATTTTGGGTGGCCGGCCCCCTGCTCTATATAAACGGTGTGTCTGCATAGCATCAGATTGTCAAGGGAAGCGCTCATCCAAGTCACACAGCAAATTCTGGAACTCGGTGCTTAGATGAGATGGCCCACGTTATTAGGCGCCCCGTCCATTTTGAAGAAAATGTAAGACTTTTAAGTACGCTCTATAGTCGTGAAAATACGGTAATCAGCTATCCATCAATGTGACAATGCTCTGAGAATAAAGGTTTCCAGAAGCGAGCTAATTAATCTGCCTGCTCCTGTCTGCCTGCACTGCTCAATCATGGGAGTAAATAAAGGCAGTCATGAATGTAATTGTTTGTTTTCTGTGCATAGTTTGGAAAAGAGGGCACTTTTTCAACCCAAGGAGCTGTGGAAGTGCCCTTTCGCTTTCATTTGCCGAAAGGTATTGCCCTGGACTTGATGAGGCAGGCGCGTACGCAAATGTCATTTTTATTCGTTGGGCACCTTCTGCAGTAAATTTAGGTTCAATATGCATAAATCGCAATGATACAATTCTGTTCTTGATTGTTTTGAGTTCTACCGTCTTCCTATTCACATATTTTCTTCAGCTAAAGGAGACATACTAATCCTCTCTCCAAATAAGACAACACATTTTACAGTAATAACAGACAAAGCCCATGGCGAATATATTGCTTATAAGCTCCATACAGTAAAATGGTGATTCCCCAGGAACTATTCTGCTCTATAATATTTTTGGTTATTGCATATTTAAACAGGAGTGCAAGAATAACTGTTTGCATGCCTCTGGCAGACGTTTAATATGCATATGTTAACTCCATTTCTTTAACGGCCTTGAGGCAGCAACAAATGAGCATTGTGTGAAGGTACTAGTTTTCTTAAGTGTATTCATCTCTCCATTGTTAATTCAACTACATCATGGTGTCAAACTCAAGGCCGGGGGCCATGTCTGGCCCGCCACATCATTTTATGGGGCCCGCAAAAGCAACTTATGTGCATCGACTTCATGTTTCTGGCTAACATACCAAAATTGCAATTTGTCTTCACTTTTAAAAATGCTGAGATATTCCAAACATGTTTTGTTCCCAATCCCCGTTTTAAAATAAATGTAATATTTGAACAGATTTCTTTACTGACATCCGAATTCAAAACTAGTTGTTGTTGTGTCTACATAATACAGTGATCCCTCGCTATATTGCATTTCATTTATCGTGGCTTCAGTACATCGCGGGGGGGGGGGGGGGGGGGTTCTCCCCAAAATACTGTATTCAAGAAAAAAAATGCAGAATGACTCAGGGGTTTTGTACATGCGTGTACACATGATTGGTTCCCGGTGCGACGTC
>CAAKHF010027391.1:0-16162 GCA_901007745.1 Hippocampus kuda | reverse complement strand
GCGGGGGGGGGGGGGGGGGGGGGGGGGGGGGGGGGGGGGGTTCTCCCCAAAATACTGTATTCAAGAAAAAAAATGCAGAATGACTCAGGGGTTTTGTACATGCGTGTACACATGATTGGTTCCCGGTGCGACGTCGACCAATGACAGCACGGGTGGATTTATCCTGTCAGCTGATTGGCTGTGCATCTTCGCAGCCCCGCCCAGCACCTCCCCTTGTCTCTCATCACCCTGTTAACTCTCACCAATCGCAGGGCACAACCATTCACGCACACAATCACACCTATGGAACCAATTTAGAGTGTTCCATTAACCTGCCATGCACGTTTGTGGAATGTGGGAGGAAACTGGAGTACCCGGAGAAAACCCACGCAGGAAGAGACATGGGGAGGACATGCAAACTCCCCAAAGGAAGGCCAGAACAGGAATCGAACTTTGCACCTTTGCTCTGTTCGGCCGATGTGCTTACCAGTCACCCACTGCACCGCTACACTTATAACACCTTCAGCTAATTGTTATGAGCCAAAACTATGATTGATGTCATCTTTAAATAGACACCCAATAAAAGGATTCACAATTGTCCACCTGTCGTGCAGAAAAATCGCCTCAGACCAAAGCTGACTTTTATTACCGTTCCTCTATGATACTGTGTCACAGGTTACATTTATGCATTTCTGTGTCCATTTTATGTGTTTCTCAGCTGCTATTTTTACTGCAGTTAATTCGGTTAAAACTGTGACTGTTCATTTCTTCTTCTATTATCAAAGAGAGCACCAAAAGGAATCACTTTTTGAATTAACGTCAATACAGTGAAACTCCTCTACAACAAAACCTACATGGGCGAAAATATCCCCTAGTGTGAAAAAAATCTTCATGCATTAACACCATTCCCACTTTCCTGCCCCCCATACAACGAAAAAAAACCCTGTTGCGTTATACGAAACGTTTTCTCTGCTCTTGCCTTGTGACGAGATTCACTACAACGAAGTCTAATCCAACAGCAACCTCTACTGCTTCATTCGGAAACGGCAACAGCAACCATCACACTGGTTTACACATGTGCAGTAGTCTAAAAGTATTTGTTATTGTTAGTTTCAGACGCAGCAAGAATGTTGCATTGCTAAAATGACTACAAAACGGACCTTTGGATGTCAAGCAGCTAAGACAAGAAGACCTCTGACACTGGAAAAGAGGGGAAAAGTGATCAAAATGAATTACATTGGAAGCAAAACAAGACATTATCCAAGATATTGATGTAAGTGAAAGTGAATGCTGATCGTAAATTTCGCAAATTTCTTTCCCTTTTGTTCTTTCTACACTGACTATATGAAGTGTCAAAAAAGTGTATGCTCATACCTATACACTATTGGAATAAAAATAAAGAGTGCACTTAACGTTTGTGTGTGTGTGTGTGTGTGTGTGTGTGTGTGTGTGTTACGTCTGAGATCAAATTTGATACAGTGAAAAAACCCCTGTTGTGAAAAACTTCTTGCTGCAAACATGATTTCGTTGTAGAGGAGTTTCACTGTACGTGTGAATTTTTCAGACAGAGTTAACAACGTACAGTCAGCTAATTTAACGAAAAATATAATACAATATCCTATTTGGCACATGCATTTGGAAAGCTGACTGTATCAGTGCCAGCTATGAACCTCACTGCCTTGAAGGCAGAGGCTAGTTGCTAGTAATCAGCGCGCGTCAGAAAATTCACATTTGTTTGCCACATTGCATTTATCTATTAACACACAGATATAATGCAAACATCAATCTGAGAGTAGAGGGGGGAAGAAAGTCGTTTTTCAGATTGAGGCAGGCAACACTTAAAGCATCCAAATTGACACGGAAATGCTTTTTTTTCTCACTTGATGCATTGGAGGGGAAAAGTACGGGTATTTTACAGTTGGAACATACCTCAGAATGTCCATGACCTGACATGGAAAAAGAAAAGGGAAAAAAAAGACGGAACCTCCAAAAATTTACATCGATATTTTACGCAATGATTAACATATAATCAATATAAAAAATATTAACACTGAAACCAATCTCCACACACACATTTCTGAACTTTTATGATTTATTCTTATTTTTTTTTAGGATTTCTTCATCTGGGATTAATCAATTGATTAAATTGCTCTGTGTAATCAGAGTACTTTTGTAGCTGAGGTTGTGAACTTGACTGCCCAGTGCTTGGTGCTCGGGTACCAAGCGCTCTAATATGACAGAATTGGAGTACACCACGACATCCAACAATCTCTTGTGAACAAAGGGCTGAGTGAACTATCTTTTATTTATTCAGCGCACACTGCAGGATGGTTTCATGCAAAGCACATATGTCTTCATCCTAAATGATAAAACGACAATACTCTGCTAAAATAAGCAGTGTTCATACATTGACATCTTATCGTGCCATAAGCACAACCAGATACCAGAGAGGAAATCCAATCCATCGTAACATGACGTCTCATATCGTACCAGGAGATGATTGAGTCAAGAAACACAGTGACACCAACGCTTGGTTTTTCTGTGTTCTCCCGTCTGCAATGTTTCTCTCTGGATACATGCTGTCTGATGTTAGAAAGACTCGCTGACACACTTTAAAATTAGCTTTTGAATAATCTTCACTAAGGCTGTCTAACCAAAATGGCTTGCCTAAGTATTCTGTTTTTGTAGATGTGGTGGAATATTTGGTGTGCTGGGCACGAAAACAAACAAACAAATAAATAAATAGGTGGCTCGGTGGTCAGCGCGTCGACCTCAAAGTGCAGAGGTGCAGGGTTCGATTTCGCCTCCCTATGTGGAGTTTGCATGTTCTCCCCATGCCTGGGTGGGTTTTCTTCGGTTACTCCGTTTTCCTCCCACATTCCAAAAACATGCATGGCAGGCTGACTGAACACACTAAATTGTCCCTCGGTGTGAGTGTGAGCGCGGATGGTTGTTCTTCTCTGTGCTCTGCGATTAGCTGGCAACCGGTTCAGGGTGTTCCCCGCCTACTGCCCTAAGACAGCTGGGATAGACTCCAGCACCCCCCACGACCCTTGTGAGGATAAAGCAGATCAGAAAATCGATGGATGGATGAATAAATAAATAATTAAAAAGGGTGTGTGAGCAGCGCCGCTCGATGTCTCCACTCCAACAGAAGGTACATTCAAGACCGGGGTGGAGCTCCTGCATGTCCTGCCATCAGAATTTTGTGGCCATTTGTGTTTTATTTTGTTCTTTCTTGTCAGGTTAAGTATCTGACGGACATCTGTCATTGAAATTGATGAAAATATAGAACAAATCACACCCCATATAGATTTAATACAGGAAATGATACCTAATAACCAAATAAGGATCGATTCCATATTTTAAAAGACCAGTAGCAATCTTTTGAGGATATAAATTTAAGACACCTAATTCCTACTTCGATTTGAAGACGTTTGCAGGTTTGCTGTTGTTGTTGTCTGGGCCATCTGAAAAATGATAACAGAGCACTTTGTGGAAGACAGAAGAAGCAAGCACGTTATATTTGGTCAGATTTCTTCTTTGTGTTCATGCAAATTGTGTGTGACAATTAAAACTCTCGTATCTGTGTGGATTAGGGGACATTTCGATCAATGTCGGGGAAATTGCAATCAATGTAACATTTATCCAATTGCCTAAAAGGAGATTTCTAATATCTCTCTCTTCGAAATAGCACCATTATGGATAGAGCAAGCTGACGGCAGAATTGAGGTTGTTCGGTTCTAACATTTCACAACAATTGCGTTATTCTGCCAATAGGAGAAACCATCATTGGCAGCACAGCACTAAAATGGCTAATAAAAACCTATACCTGTTCTGTGTAAGAAGATTCAAACAGATGCCTCCATTTTTTATAGCAGGTCTGCTGTTTAGCTCACCAAAGTTAACGTAGCTGCGAGTAGAGGGCCCCATTCCAGAGCTCTCTGGCACCAAACATGTCATTGCGATAATTTGTGTGGAGTGTGTGACGTTGATCTTCTTCTTCTTCTTCTCCTTTCGACTTGTCCCTTTTCAGGGGTTGCCATGCCGAGTCATTAATTTCCATCTTTCCCTGTTCTCTGCATCCCCTACTCTGACTCCAACTACCTGCATGTCTTCCCTCACGGCATCCATGAATCTCCTCTTTGGACTTCCTCTCTGTCTCCTACCTGGTAGCTCCATCTCTAACATTCTCCTACCAATGTATCCACTGTCCCTCCTCTGTACATGTCCAAACCATCTCAGTCTGGCCTCTCTAACTTTTTCTCCAAACTTTCCTGCCTGAGTTGTCCCTCTGATGACCTCATTTCTCATCCTGTCCATCCTTGTCACTCCTAAGGAGAATCTCAGCATCTTTAACTCAGCTACCTCTAACTCTGCCTCCTGTCCTTTGCCAATTGCTAGTGTCTCTAGACCGTACATCATGGCTGGTCTCACAACTGTTCTGTAAACTTTTCCCTTCACACAAATCACTCAGTGTGTGGCGTTGATATGGACCAATATAAGCCATCTGTTGAAAGTGGGGCCCATCAGCCAACACCACTTGAAAGTCACTTTGCTTGTATTTAGTTCCCTGGGTTCTGTCACTCTTTGCAGGGTCATTGTGAGTTGTGAGTGTCTGTGTGCTCCTGTCATGCTTTGTTTTCAGGTTTTTTTGCTACTTTGGTTTCGAGTGATTTTCAGGACTTTGTTCGAGTACTTCAGTTGGCTTTTTTTCCGGTGTTCTCCTGTTTGTATTTTTGTTAAATACGTCTTGGTCAGTCCACCCTTCTCCTTCCCTCCCTGCTTTTTGGGGTCCTCCAACTACCACCATGCAAAACCTGACAGCCCCGAGTGGTCGACTTTTTCCAAGGAGAGCAGTTACAATGGAACCGCTTTTCAGAGCCGACTCGGAGGTGATTCACGATACCGGAGCTGTCATTTTGATGGTACATATATTGACGATGCTCCTGGCCTCTAATTCTGTTTACATTTCATTGCCATGGTGCAGGTTTATGGTCTTGAACAATATAAAAATAGTTAGGAGTCAATACTCCTTTAACTACTGCACACCAGTCAATGTGATGGCTCTACTTATCTTATGCACGTCAAACTGTTGCCGAGGGTTACTTGCCGCCTCCTCAAAGTGCCCCTGGCTGCAGAAAGTGCTTCTCGCTCCTGGGAAGTGCTCTCGAAGGCAGGGCCCGCCCCTTCCTTCGGGACCCATCCACCCTTAATCCCTTCCTCCAAGCCTCGTCTTCTTTTGTCAAGCAAACTGCCTCAAATCCTCAATCTCTCAGAGTGTGATTATCATCTGCAATCCCATTTCTGACACCAATGTAACGCCCTGGTTTGTGTTTAAAAGGACAACACAGTGACCGATGCTTTTCAGTTGCTTTCTTCCCACAAGCGGTAACAGAGTGCACATTCATTCAGGAGGTGCTCACGGCCCCAGCTCGCGCCCAGTCACCCAACACGCCGACTGCCTGCTGAAGCCAACCGTCAAGCTTATCTGGCACTCCTACTCTTTCATCTACAGTGTTCCTTTGATCCCTTAAATCGCTGTTCCTTTACTCTACCATCTCAGAGACGTCACATTCACACTTATGACAAAGAAAGGAAAAGAGCAACTTTTAACTTAAATACGGCTATTTACAAACATGCTGAGAAGTGTGTTGCTCCTGGGGGAGCTGGAAAACAGGCAGGACAGTGGCCCTTGCGGACCAAATTTGGACACCCCTGGATTAATGTAATGTATACTGGGGTGAATGTGCAGTATTTTAAGGTCTGGGGCCTACCACGCCGGGGAGTGCGGCACAAGGTATCCACGGCACATCTGTATCTCTCAAGAGCCAAGTGGGAAGGCTCGCCATCGATCCAAGCTGATGGCTGGAATGACAAACCGTCACGTGAAAGTTGTAAGGCAAAATGAGATTAACAAAAAAAAAAAAAAAAAGACCTGTTAATAGACAGCGACAAATCTCAGTCATCAAATGTCTACACATTTTGACTATGTAGTTAACATCATGAGTTTTCCATTATTTCTTATTACATCATCTTATTCATGAAATAATCACATTTCTGTTTTAAACATTGCCTATACAAACATTCACAAGTTAAATAAGCTGTTTAATAGTTTAACTTTCAATTAAACATTCTTTTCTTTGTACAAAAGAATAAAACAGACCACAAAAATAGTATATGGTGTAACTATATACACTCGGACATTAAAGAGTAACAAAAAGCTATTAAAGTATGAAATAAAATAATTACATAAACAACAATGAATAATTGAATCCGCACCAATCTCCATGGGTGGGTTTGAGCACAGTAGTAGTATTCTTGGCTGGGCCTACAACAGCAAGGAGCAGATTAGCACATCACCCATAAGCTAACTAACGGCTAAGCGTCGAATCACCACGTTCAGCTATCGAGTTCAACTAACTTGTATGCCGTGACCAGAAGCTACAGCTTTAATAACATTAACATCTATTCTATTTCGTTGTGGCTTTTTTTTTGTTTGTTTATGTTCTCCCGTTTCAATAATTCATGTTGTTATGTCGGGTGCTATCCGGTCTCTGCTCTCGGCCTGTGACGGCCACGCGCCACCACGCCTTCTCCGTATTGGTAGGACAGAGGGAGGGACTTTCTGTTGAATGAGGAGTTCGATTGGCTGAGATCTCGTTTGCGCGCCTGTTATTCTTGGGGTTTTGATTGGATTAATTCATTTACAATCCAACGCACTTTCAGAAATTAAGAAAATCAATCATTAATATTTGAATGAATATATAATTATTCTGTCTATGTCTTTTGTGGGAATGGCAGAAGACTAATTAGTCATAGAAATTAAAAGAATTTTCTACAGTATGAATTCAATGCTCCGTTTTATGAGAGTTAAAGCGGCTTCACATTCACTCCTAGTTAGCTTGTTAGCTAGCTAGATAGAGAAATAGAAAACACTTTCCTGCGCACAGTATCATTGCAATGTGCCTTTCAGAGTGAATTTCTATAGATTAGCAGTGCTACAATAAGATCTTTGGTGTTTATTAAGAGTGTACTAAAGTTTTCTTTCTTCTCCCCATACTATTGATGGAAAGGTGTGTTAGTGACCTGAACGTGATTGCCTCTTAAGCTATGACAACGTGTACTCTTTGGACAAGAAAACATCAGTCATAGATGACAACGAGTGCTGCTCCTGAATCTGTAATTGCACTCTTTGAGAGTGAGATAAGCCGCAGCACACATATTTCAGATGTTCTCCCCTGATAATCGTCAAAACTATACTGTGGGCCACTGGAATTGATTAAAGCACTTTGTCATACCTATCTTGTTCAAAGCACATTGACGATTGCTATCTTAACGCGGCTTCCCATTGGACATGACCTTACAATCTCTGTTTTCCATGATCTGTTTCAAACAAATTATATGAGCATCTTTTTGTCGACAGGGATTGTTATTAAGATCTTGTGTAATTGAGCTCATCTCCTTTTGAAAAATATTGTTTTCGTATGTTGTGTTTGAACAATTTATATTTCATTAGTGGTCGATTTCTTTTTAAAGGTCAATAGTAATTTTCAGTCTGTTAAAAATGAGATGTGTAAGGTAAATCTAAAAATAATTGTTCTCAATAGGAACTTTTTTTTTAACTTGAAGACTAAGTTAAAGTACGGTCATTGTTGTGAGATATATTGTGATCTCATGTTTGCTATTTGTACGATTCCACATGAAATTCTAGAAACATTTTACTGAGACCTGTTTCGAGGTGGGTGTCACGGCCGCCTCACAGTGCAGGGGTACAGGGTTTGATCCCAGGCCCCGGCCTTCCTGTGTGGAGTTTGCATGTTCTCCCCGTGCCTGTGTGGGTTTTCTCCGGGTAGTCCGGTTTCATCCCACATTCCAAAAACATGCACAGTATGTTGACTGAACGATCTAAACTGTCCCTAGGTGGGATTGTGAGCGTGAATGGTTGTTTGTCTATGTGCCCTGTGATTGACTGGCAACAAGTTCAGGGTGTCGCCAGCTGTTTCATCAAGCTAGAAATGACCTTGTAACGCAACTTAGTTACTTTTAAAATGTCAGTAAATTGTTACTTTTCGAATTGAATGATTGATCAAGTAACAGTAAGTTAGTATTTCCACATGCGTATATCACAACACGTCTCTATGCTGTACTGCGATAAGTCCGGCGCAGCCTGCCGTTAGGCAATGAGACGGAGATGCTCTGTCTCCTGACCCGGCCATCCAGCCATGGAGCCCTCCGCCTCGTCGGCAGCCTCTCAGACAAGTATGAACAGGCTGCTACTTTGTGAATTGCGGCATAGGCTGTCTGACGAGTTGTTTTTTTTTTTTTTTTTTTTTACGTGGCGCTCGCTACTGAGCTTAACTTTGCCGAGGAAATGAATAAGTTTGTGAACTGATTATACTCTGGAATTTCACTCAAAATATTTGTTTGTTTAACACTTTCAGGCACAGCGGTTACTACAATGGACAGCTTATCATGTTATCGAGTTACAGGGTGCATGAAAGGGTGAAATGCATCAGTTCACACAAGACACAACACAACTTGAGCCCCTTATCTTTGCTGTCTCTCTATGCGGCTTTGTAACGATTCCGTGGCCTGCTGCTTTGAGACCCCCGCAATATAGGACAGCTGCATGAGAATCCATCTCAGTGTAGTAGCGTTCTAAGGGCATGGAAGATCAAATAAAACATGTCAGGTTTTGAACTCAGAATCTTCTGGGAACGTTGTTGATTTGAATGAATAAATAAATCAAAGTCTCAGTCGAGGTTTCACACATAAAGGTGAGGATCAGGTAAAAAGCTTACTTGGTTATTTGAACATATAGTCTCTGTGCTTGAAAAAAAAAAAAGAGTACCGGTACCTTTGATTTCGTCAAAGGTTCTTTTAAGATACATACACACCTTGCACAAGCGTGTGTATGTGCATAGTAAATTTGAAAATAGTCCTACATGACTAAACTATTACTATTATGTCCATGAAATGAGTTTTGCGTTAGCATCTCTCTAAAAGTAGTTATTGCTTATCCAGAAAGAGTCAATATGAATGTTTCTCACTCTTAGTTTCTTTTTCCACCAAGCATCGCAGTATGGCTCTTGATGGTCAGCATTTATTTTGTCTGCACTGTTGTCAAATGACACAAATAGATTGGACTCAAATGTACGACTGAAGATTCAAATCAAAGAACAAAAAGCTGGCTAATGTTGAGCGCCCTATCAACGTAACTAGCTCAGTTATGGCAGGAGTGAGACCAAGGAAAACAGGAAGAAAAGTTGCCAAAACAAAACCGAAAACAAAAGTATTCGTTTCAATCAGTAGACACTCTGATTGAAACTAATGCCAGCAATATATGAATAAAGACCAACGGGTAACTAGAGCAAAGAGCATTATGGATTGCTAATTCTAATAATGTGTTGCTATTGCGTAGTAGAAGTTGAGACATTTGCCACATGCAATTATCAAAATAAGCAGTTCTGTATTGCATTTCAGAGACAAAATTTGCATTTTGCACCCGATCTAAACACATTGAGTGACAAAACAGAATCGACCGCCGAGATGGTCCCAAAAAAACTTCACTAGGCTGCATACACAGCACTTAGATCACCTACCGTGGGTAGTCAGAGGTCGAGACAAGCTCGATGTTACTCATACCGCACCAACTAGCTATCGACGAGCTTCGGCTGGCTACTAGTGCGGCTAAACGTGGCTGAGATGCTGCTTAATAAGTAATCATCATCTCTGGGGCGGCAAATTAGATAAACGTCTGACAAGTACCTTTCTCAAGAAGGGATTACAAGGAAAGATGCTAATTGCTAAACTACTCAAAGATTGACATGTAATCAGAAGTACTTGGTTGACCAAGCACACTTTTCAAAGAAGTCTGGCTGGAACAGCGTTAAAAAGAGAATATCAAAGTTTGAATGGCAAAATGTGCGCAAAAGTGTCGGGACTTTGGAGAGAAAATCATACTTGCAAAACAAAACCGGAAGCCGTTTTTATCGTGCTTTCACAACAGCTGCAGCTGGAACAAAGCGTCATGACCACAGTATGCATGACACCACACACGTCTGCTACAAGCTAAGTTTTTAAAGTCAAAAACAATGTGTAGCATCCATTGACGAAGACAGGAAGTGGCTCAGGTCTCCTGCCCCACCTAGATCTGCTTCAATTGCAAATTTCTCCATTGTTGGACAAGGAAAGGTTTTCTTATTCTTATTATTCCAAGCACTGACACAATAGACATAAGCTCTCTAGGCTGTAGATCTTATTTTTTAATTTTTTTATTCCATCCATCCATTTTCTGATCCGGGGTGTGATGGAGGCTATCCCAGCTGTCTTCGGACAGTAGGCGGGGGGCACCCTGAACTGGTTGCCAGCCAATCGCAGGGCACACACAGACGAACAACCATCTGTGCTCACACTCACACCGAGAGACAATTTAGATTGTTGCATTAACCTGCCACGCATGTTTTTGGAATGTGGGAAGAAACCGTAGTACCCGGAGAAAACCCACGCAGGCACGGGCAGAACATGCAAACTCCACACAGGAAGGCCGGAGCCGGGATCAAACCCACAACCTCTGCACTGTGAGGTCTGAATCAGTCATTAAGGAAAATAAAATTGTTTCCTGTTTTTTCGTCTGTTGGAATTTTTGGACCACCCAAAGTTGTTAATAATTGATGTTACAGTTTGCTTTTGGCTAAGAATTTATTAGCCATTTACTTGCTGCTTACTTGATTCCATTGTATGTTTGGAATCCATAAAAGCCATAAAAATGTAGCCAGAAATCAAACGGCAACATCCCACTTAGTGCATTGTGTAGCATGACGTTCAAGAGTTCTTGATGTCACAGCATGCTAGGACGACATGGAGTTGAAAACAGTGATGCATTCTATTGGTGCTTGAAGCAAAATGCTGTGCGCTCCTCCCGCTGCTGGTGAGCTGTTGGTAATTGATCTGGCAGCAATACTAACCATCTGGGCTTTGGTTTCCTCAAACACCTTCGAGCCAAAAACGCATCTGGAAGGCCAGTGGGCACACAATCAGACCTTTCTCAGAAGTGCTCACCCAGTCTGTCAACAATGCAATAAGTGCGGATGAGGTTAATGCCACAGTGGAATAAACGCAGTAGCTACGTTTAGGAAATATTTCTTGTCTAAACTGCATTGTTTGCAAATCCCATTTTCTCACTATTGTGTATTAATGTATACCTTTTTATGAATAAAAGAGGGACTTCTCACCATTTCGGTTTCAGAAATTAGGAACAGAGGAATATTTTGTCTTTCTGGGAAAGATTTCTGGAATATGTTGCGGCTTCATTAGTTAACCCTTTCAGGGACAGCGGTTACTACAGTGGACAGCTTATCATGTGATCAGGTTACAGGGTGCATGAAACGGTTGATCAGGAAAAAAAAAAACAAAAAGAGTCTGTACTCCAAAAGCTAAACCACGCATTTTCCCGCCAAACAAATTCTGAAGCTGAAAATGATACATTTAAGGACAACATGGAAGCTGTTGGACCATGACATTTTAAAAGTCATGTGCATAAAACACCATAGAAATGCAAGCATCTTATATCCCAAACAGAATCGGCCTCATTTAGTTTCTTTCCGCCTCACGGGACCTTCATCAGCTTTTAATCCTGATGAAGATCCCGTGAGACCGAACGTTCATCTACGTAATTATAAAGCCAATTCTGTTTGCAATACAAGACGGTGTGGGATCTTTCCATCTTTGCAAAAGTTTAACATAGAAATGATTTCAAAATAACATCAATATTATTTGGGTGAAATTTCAAAGAAGCGCGATATTGATGTGAAGTCAAAATACCTTTGGAAAAAAATCATTATTTGATGTGTATTAAATTGATGTCAATGGACTGATGTCATGTCGATTTACGTTTTTGATTAAGTTACAATGACAATTCGATATCAGTGTTTGATGTCATACTCTTTAATCGATCCACTTCATCCTCACAAGGGTCGCGGGGGGTGCTGGAGCTTATCCCAGCCGTCTTCAGGCAGAAGGCGGGGGACACCCTGAACCGGTTGCCAGCCAATCGCAGGGCACACAGAGATGAACAACCATGCACACACACGCTCACACCTAGGGACAATTTGAAGTGTCCCATTAACTTGCCACGCATGTTTTTGGAATGTGGGAGGAAACCGGAGCACCCGGAGAAAACCCACGCAGGCACGGGCAGAACATGCAAACTCCACACAGGAAAGCCGGAGCCAGGATCGAACCCACCGGGCCGCCCGTTTGATGTCATATTGATGTTGAATTGCCATAAGATATCCACTCACCAAAAAAGCAAAATGTCAAGAAAGAAAACTTAAGTACATAGCAGGTTTACGTCCATGAAACTCACGATGCAGATGTTTAATTCCTCTGGGCCTCGTGTGGTGAACTGGACAAGGAGAACATAATGTGTCTTGTTGCCAAATGAAAAGGAAGGCTCCCAACTCTGAGATCCCTGCAAGCGGGCTGCAGTGGTCTGGCCGCTCACACTTGCCACCCTGCCAGCTGGAATGCTAATCGCAGGAACAGCATGCAGCTTGAGCCAGATTTAGCCCCACTGTCTGGACACAATACAGTACTCTAAAGCTCCATCTTTCACTATGCTTGAGTGTCACACCCTTGTTTGCTGGTTCCATCTGTCTTCCCCCGACTCACTGGTCCTTTATTAATATCGCAGCAAACACAACATTTCCCTTCACTTTGCTTCGTACAGTGGAAGACAAATAGTACTGATATATATTTTTTCTCAATACAGTATGTGCCGAGTCAAGTACCGTATTGGCCCGAATATGACACAGCCCTGATTATAACATGACCCCCTCTTTTTCAAGACTCAAGTTTGAAAAAAGACTTTTTGAACACCAAATTAATTTTTATACGGAAAATAATTACAGCACATCTGAAACAAATGATTATAACAATATATGTGAGAGAAAAAGCATGTTATTTTGCCGCATTCAAATCTTAATATCTGAACATTTAAATATGTAAACTATTATTTTCTTCTCTTTTCTTTCTTACCGCTAATTTTTATTTTTACTCTTCGTGCTACCACTATTTTTATTTTTATTCTTCATGACAGGGGTCCGCTTTGGACTGGGGAGTCAAGTTTAGCATTCACTTCAATGATATCTGGCGCCATCTAGCGTCGTGAATGGGTATAATGTCTAGACCCCGAATATAAGACGACCCCCACTTATTCAGTCTTATTTCAATGCAAAAAACACCGTCTTATATTCGGGCCAATACGGTAAAACATTTTATTTATTTTTTTGCGATGATGTTATCATTGCATAAAAATTCAGTTCATTGAAAGCCTCTCTTAACATTTATCATCAATGCCCTGTCATTCCATCACGATGGGATGGACTCACGATGGTACGTGTGCATTTAGTTTATTGTAATAACAATGCTGGTGTGGGCATCCAAGTTGCTTGTTCCTTAAAATGAGTTTGGGATTGGGTTCGGGGTTTGCTCAAGGGAACCACAAAAGTTTCCACATACAGTGGTACCTCTACTTACGAAATTAATAGGTTCTGGAAGAAATTTCTTCACTAGAGACGTGTTTTCCATGTAAATGAGGATTTATCCGATGTTGTCATCTCATGGTCTGTACTGGAGCAACACAGCTCAAACTCCCTGGGCCCCACTGCTGCAGAGTTTGTCCCCCAGTTTGATAGAGATGCCTTGGGACAGAATGAGCCTCTCGAGCAAGCAGTTGATGAAGGGATGGAATTCGTCCCTTTTTCAACAGTGAGGGAAGTTGATGACGCAATAGATCAGGGTGTCAAACTCATTTCACACTGTGGGCCACATACGGACTCGGTAGATGTCAAGTGGGCCAAACCATGAACATGATGCCATACTGTGCTATGAATCACCAAAATCTCACCTCTTTCCTTTGTTTTGGTCTCAAGAAGCATTGATTGGCGCTTTCATGTCATTTGCTGAGTTGGATGTATCTCGGCGACAGACTGAGACTGCTGTTTTCTTCCCCGATCAAAACAATGTTGTCTTCTACTGTGATCAAAACAGTGTGCCCCCTAGCGGATAATCCACGAATTGAATTTTATTTAAAATATTCCTTCTGTGTCTTTAATGCATTTTTTTGTTTCACTTTTAAATGATCCCACGGGCCGGATCGAACCTCCTTGGGGGCCGGTTCCGGCCCACAGGCCGTATGTTTGACACCACTGCTGTAGATGCATGGGATATCGTCAATGGGTCTGATTCAGGAGATGCAACAGAAACAGGGTGGCTGCACTCACACCCACAGCGAGAAAGAACGAAGCCGCAGCGTTTGACTTACGATACATTGGGTCAGCCGACTTTCACGGAGAGGACAGTAGCTAGGAAGTGTTTAGACTTTAGGGGTTACTGGCGACCTTGGTGAAGGGTGTTTGAAATGTTATTTCATGCTTGTTGCATCTGACTTTCACATTGTTCTCTATGTGCCTTTTTGTTTATTAAAGTATATTGACAAATGTGAACGACCCTGTTTGTAAGAACTGGAAATGTTGCCTAAATACTACGATGGACAAATGTAACACTTGAATGTGAGGCCAAATGCTTTGGTATTATTACAAATGTGGGATTGTTGAATGCTTTCGCCAAACACAGGACTCGACAGTGCACAAAAAAAGAGAAAAAAAGTGTTACCCCTTTAACTGTCAATAACATGCTGTTCTGTCTGCAATCTGTGAACCTAAGGCCCACGTTCCGTATTGTTATGTCGAGACGACATCTTTTAAGTGGGGGAGAGTGTAGGAGACTGTGCTGTCTCAGAATTGTTTGTTATCTATTCCTTTGTTGTGTGTCCACAACACAGAGTTGTGCATCATGTAAAAAAACAAAGAATAGAGTCAAGAATAAAAATGGTCATTTAACTTTTAACTGCGTCCTCATCGTTTTTTGTCCTCTTTAGTGCAAGTGGTTTTTGTCTTTTGTTTTGTAAAGTACTGATCCAAGGACGTTTGTTTTTGTCGGCTTTTAACAATCCTTCGAAAATGTCCAAGGCAAACATCAGCAAAGTGAGCGATTGCCCGACTGGTCAACACTTTTTTTGGGTAATTCACATTTACATAAGACTATCGGAACGCCTCATAGCCCGAGGAGCGAATGACCAGGACGCTGCACAGACACATATCTATCTATCGACACACATTGACAGATACAGGAGAGGTCCCTCTTAGCCAATGGGACACCAGTATGATGCTCTTAGTAGCCAATGGCAGAGCAGCTATAAGTATGTTGCGTTCAGGAAACTCGGAGCTGCGAAAAGCGGCCCGTACTGTATGTTTACCTTTTGTATCTTGACATTTCTTTCGTAACAAGGGGCAATATTTTCCTGTTGAGGCATTTTGTAACTTGAAAATTTTGTATGAAGAGACGTACGTAAGTAGCAGAGGCGAAGGCGAAGTCCTGTAAGACTGCAAGGGAAGCTCAGCTTCCCCTAAAATGTCCAAAAATAAGTGATCAAATATATGTGTGTACATGTCATTGACAAAATATGCGCAACAACGCACTCAACTTTTTTCTGAATCAGCTTCTTATTACTGGTTACGACGCGACTCTCTTCTCATACATTCCTGCAGGTTCACTGTGCTTTAAACTGTGTGGACGCTGAGCGTCTGCAGCGCGGACGCTGGGCATCGAGAGAGTTCACTTAGGTTGTCCCAATGCATTGAAACGAGACAAGTCATTGGATAAATGCTGGTTTAGTCCCGCCCATTGGACCCTCAGCGTCTCTGGGAGTCTAGGGACAGTGGGTATTTATGGGCTGGCCTGGACGCTGAGCTTTTCTGCATGATGATTGGATGATCTGTCTGAGGCTGAATCTCTTTTGGATTGACAGCGAAGTGAGCCAATCACCGATCCTTAAGTGTAGGCATCGTGGGAGCATTTTTCAATTTTCATTCTGTTTTGAGTTGAACTGGAGACTTCTTCTAATCATCTGAGCGACACTCTCTTTGTTGAAAAAGACTAGCGACAGATTAATCTTTTATTTCTGGTGGGTTTTATTGTAGTTGTAGGACACTAATTAAGACCCTGGAAAAGACGCCTTGTTGGTATGACAGGGTCACAGATAATTTTCTTGAAAAGGAACGGCGAGTAGAATCCACGTATAAATAAACGGACACATTTTATGATGTAGGCCGAAATT
>CAAKHF010027383.1:11681-43244 GCA_901007745.1 Hippocampus kuda | reverse complement strand
CCGCCCCGCTTCTAAAAGGGGGAAAAGCTCGGACGTTAACCGTAGCCTACGGCAGTGTGACGTTCATCGCCGCCTTTTGAAAACATCGCAGCCCCTTAGTTCGTTCTCCTCTCAAACCGAGAGAAGACCAGCATAAACACGCCAGCGGCCCGTTTTGATTGGCCTGAGGAATACACGTGACGCAGTTTGGTCCCTCTGATTGGTCTGCGAGAAGCCATGTGATCCAGCCCCAGTTTACACCGAGTTTAAAAGGTTCTCCAGCCGGGGCTCCGACTCGGTTGGCCTACATCCTCCCTGGTGTTCAAGGCAGTGCAATATGCGTGAAGGTCATTTAATAGGTTTTACTCGGCGTATAACGTTTGGCTGGTAAGAACAATCGCCATGCTGTTACATTGTGGTAGTTTTAAAGATGTAAATGTGCCTTTTTAGGGAAAGGGGGGAGAAAGGAAGCATATTGACGTCACTGGTGTTACCATGGAGAACCTTCTGGAGGGAAAAAAAATATAAACTGTCCTTTAAACTCTCCCTCGCAATTTATACTAAACGATATCTCTCTTCTGTCAAAAGAACTGAGAAGACCCTCTTTTCGTGTCGAATCTGTTGCGCAGTGACATTTGCATCATGCGCATGCGCAGGTTCTTATTTGTGGCTTTTTGCGCATGCGCGAACACCTCGACGATGACATGTTGCGAAGCAGGCTTTCGAAGTGGGCGGGGGTTAATGGCTTCCCCTCCCCGGCCAGACACAAGAGCGCCACCGGGACCGATGACGAAAGTGACAGCGGTGTGTGTGACAAAAGGCGTTATTACACAATGGCTCGCCTTCATTCATGGTTTTTTTCTCCTTTGTATTTGTTAAAGGAAGGACGCTGGCTCGGAACTGGTTGTTCCCATTCATTGGGTGAGCCAAACGTAGGTATGCATTTTAATTACAGGCACAGTGAATAATTGCAAACTACTTGTGTCAAGAACAGTGGATTGAAAAGCAAAATTGGAAGGCGCAAATTGAGCAAAGGATATAAAATAAAAAGCATGCCTTAAAAGAAGGGGAATAAAGAAAATTAAGGGGCTGAGGGGGACAGGTGTAAGAGGTAGCGAGGAAGGCTGTTGAAAAAAGCAGATCAGAGGTGATAGTCAGGAATGAAAGCAGGTCTGAGGTGGAAGGAAAAAAGGCTGAAACGTAGTTTGAAGTAAAGGATGAATGATGAGAGCATGAATGAATAAAAATCATGTTTGAGTTAAGGAAGGCAAGAAGTCAGACAGGATGTACAGAAAAGTAGGTAGTAAAGGATAGATGAAAATAAAAAGCAATCCTGAGGATGGAAACAAGGAAAGTACTTGCAATAAAATTAAAGTGTATGCCCACTTTAAGACCACCCTATATATTGTAGTATGCTAGTGTGAAATATTTTTGTTTACTGAATTTCTGTTTTGCTGATTTAATGACTTCACATCAGTCAGACAACAAAGTAGCATATGGTCACTGAAATAAAACTGCACAGGTACAGTCATTTAATTTATTTACATAATATGTTCCCATCAAACAAGACTATCATCTGTTTTGAACAACAAAGCAACAAGTCTACTACAGGTCCGGCCTCACGCCAAAGCCGGGCCCTTTTGGAGGTTCGGTCAATGAGGTCAGTCCACCGGCAGGCTCACACGAGAAACGGCCACTTCTACAAAAAGAAATACAAAAAATAATTAAATAAAAATAAATAAAAATAAGGTCACTTCGTCAAGGTAAATAGATACGATAAGAGTGCGGCGTCTACCTGGGCCCTGGAGGCGGGACTCTGCCTGCTTGGAGCTCATCAATAATATGCTCTATGTCCTTTGGGGTGAGGTCCTCCTGGGAAAAAAAAAAGCACACTGCTAGTGGAGCAGACCTATGCCAAGGCTAAGCTGTTATTATTACAGTATTATTTTTTGTTACTCACATTTTTTTTAGCAGGTCATTTAACCTTTTTGTAGAGAAAGATGTGAATGGATGAAGACTTTCATTCCAGGGTGAATCGTTTCGATCATGTTGAGTTATTTAACCACCTGATCATTTTTAGAAATGCACTTTTTTTAACCACAAATTAATCATATTTAATGTTTAATTTGCAATATAACGCAAAACCAAATCAACTCAAAAGTTTTTACTCTTGTCTTTCAACAACAGTACTCACGCTCACGTACTCACGTCGGCTTTACAGATGCCATGTTTGCTGGGCACTTTCTAACAATCATGTATTATAGCACAAAAATAAATCCACTCAAAAACTTTGACCAACGTTCCCCTCATGTTCTTTATATTCGCAAGTAAATCTTAGCTTCACAGGGCAGGCGATGTGTGTTTGTGTGGCTGGGAGAAGTCGACTGCATGGTTGTGTATTGCTCATAAATCACACGCCTGTGATGTAAACTGAGAGATTAAACACCATTCAGTGTTACATTGCGGTGAAATAAGGTGTGTCAAATGAAATATAGCGGCAACACGTGCATGACATTTGCAAAGAAATTGTGTTAGACATCTCTGCCTTGCTTTTACGCCATCGTGTGGCTGACGAGTTCAAAATATTTCAAATAGGTATGTAAAGGGAGGTACTCACAAATTTAAAAATGTTACCATGCCTCTCCCCTGCTAGCCGAAAGAGGACAATGGCAACAGATACCCAAGCCATTGTGGAACCTTTATTTTTTTGTCTGGAGTTGCGATGTTTTGTTGTATGCCTATTTATTATACTGCCCCCTGGTGGACGGGGTGCACACATCAGAAGGTTCAGCACAATGCCCACTGAATCATGATTCTAATGATCGAATTGGTGCGGCCCGGTGGTCGACTGGTTAGCGCGTCACCCTCACAGTGCAGAGGTGCAGGGTTCGATTCCGGCTCCGGCCTTCCAGTGTGTTCATGTTCTCCTCGTGCCTGCGTGGGTTTTTTTCTGGGTGCACCGGTTTCCTCCCACATTCCAAAAACATGCATGGCAGGTTAATGGAACACTCTAAATTGTCCCTAGGTGTGAGTGTGAACGTGGAAGGTTGTTTGTCTATGTGTGCCCTGCAATTGGCTGTCGAACCAGTTCAGGGTGTCCCCCGCCTACTGCCCGAAGACAGCTGGGGTAGGCTCCAGTATGCCCCGTGACCCTTGTGAGGATAAGCGGATCAGCTCATGCATGGATGGATGGATAATTGCGTGATCACTGTAATTTTCTTTTCTGATTGAGAAAAACACATTACCAAAATTTTTGTTGGGTGTTTTCATTTTTGGGAGCTCAAAATGATGATGGACAGTTGTAATCATTTTAATTTGGGATATGCATGTTGCAAGTGTTTTCGGGGAACAACTTAAACTTGTACGTAAAGAAGGCAATTCTGTATTCGAAGTGGGGCTGCTCTTTGAGGTAATGTGGTTTCTTTAGAGTGAGTTTTGCACCAACAATTTACGCCGTGACACTGGTAACAGATGGCCAATTTCGAAAGAGACATGGCACTCACATAATAGTTGTCATTGATCTGCACCATGGGCGCGTTGACACAGGCGCCGAGGCATTCCACTTCGATTAGCGTAAACATCTTGTCCGCCGTCGTCTCGCCGACCTTGATACCTGCGGTCAGAACACACGCACTCTCATTTAGGTTACCTTTTCAAAATCATCCCCAAGTAATTTTCAAGGTGATACACACTTCATATAATAAAATATTTTTTGATGACAGTATTTGGTATATCTCAGTTTAAAACTATGCATGTATGCACATTACTTCCCCCCCCAAAAACACTTCCCTTGTTCATTTCCATGCTCCTCAATAGCAAGAGGCTCTCTGCTCTCTTGGCCGTCCTTGCTCACCCAGTTTGTTCTTGATGGCCTCCAGGATGCTGTCCGAGTTGCACAGCATGCACGGCGTGGTGGTACAGATCTGGATGAAGTACTTGCCCACGGGCTGGCGCAGGAACATGGTGTAGAAGGTGGCCACCTCGTACACCCTCATCGGAGGGATCTCAAGCACCTCGGCCACCTGACAGACAACATGGCTGTTGAAATGGCCTGCGCCCGTTTTGTTTTCTTTCTCATGACTCTCGTGGAAAAACTCGCCTTGTTCATGACGCTGACGGGGAGCCACCCGTGTTGCCTCTGGGCCAAATCCAATACGGGGATGGTAGCTGCTTGCTTGTGGCCAACGGGGTACATCGAAATGATAGCTTCGATTCTCTACGGACAAAACAACATGCCTGAGGATGATGACGCAAATGGCGCATGAAAGGCAACCGACAAACTCTGCTGTGCCGTTTTGTTTTTTTTTACACGTCTCATGTTGCATTGCAGCATGGTCACAAACATCCAGTTCCATTTTGAAGCCAATAACTTCTCTGTATAAAAGGGCAATTCGAATTCCCAATAGTGTGCTAGGGTCATTCAAAAACAAGCTTTTTACTTTTGAGAATTTTGTGAATTTTAGAACCTTGAAATTGTCCTTTAACTGTTTAAAACGGTTGTGTGTCAGCACTGTTAACTGGTCTCGTATCAGAGCTCTCGGAAACCGACCACAACAGCCTATGTTCAAAACAACTTCTGGACAGTCTAGCTTCTGCTTTCAGATAGCTAAAATGGGGAACACTCTCCCAGCTGAACGTAAATTGGTGTCTTGAAAAAAAACTGAAACGTGGCTGACGTCGGGCCGAATTTGCTCTGATTGAGTTAGACAGACTTGTTAGCATTAACACTTAGAAAAAATATTTGTCATTTTCAACACTATTACACATTTGTAAATTGATGTTTGATTTTAATAGTTTTCCTTTTTGTTTGACTTTTACATCTGCCCAAGGGACTGGCCAATGAAAAGTAGCTTAATTTGGCTAACTCGGGCAAATTTACATTATATAATGTTGATTAACTGTGCATTGTCCTTTTTTAAATATGCAAATGAGGGTTGTGAGCTGTTATAAAAATAACAATTACAATAACAAGTGTGTGTGAACACGCAGCTATTATTCAGTTACTTGAATGGCAGCAGGAATATACACAAGCTTTCCATTAGTAGAAGAGCATCTCATTGTTCTGCCGGTCAAACTGTTGTATGTTGCTGGCAAAGATGAATAAAGATACTGGACATTATTTGTTGTAAGTGAATAATAATTTTCCAAACTATTTGAAATTGACAGACCACAACAAGGTGGTTGGGAATCACTGCTGCATGATACCGGTACTCTGTAAACCAACAAAGCGCAGCTTCCGGCTCGGAGACGACGTGTCAAGCAGTCTGCATTTGGTGGTGGCAGAGGGTTAAAGAAGCAAATGTTGCGGTTCATTTGCAGTTGGTATGCAGTGATGAAATGCTGCTTGCACCAGAGAAAATATACTCAATTCTTTATGGGCGCTTGCTGTAAGTGGGACATGTGGTGAAATGAAGCCAGTAGTGGCTTTGCACAAGTCTGGACGCTGTGGGGTGAAAATCTGAATCCTGGACAAAGTTTGTACGGGCATCGGCAATAATGGCACAAAAAGTTGCTACATTTGTTGTTTGTTGCTTACTGTGTTAAGGGGGAAAAAAAACACTAGGTTCGCAACACTGAGTAGCCCTTGCCTTGCCACAACCCCCTGGCGCTGACCGCAGTCCTTATTGTCACGAGATTTATACTCTGCATTTGTATGTGAACTCCTCCTCCACCCCCAAAATATGATTTGTAGTGGACATTAAGTGTGATGTCATTCTTTATTCTTTCGGAATTTTGATGGAGGAATGTCAAGAAATCTTTTTGTAAAGTCATCTCAAATAGTGTTACTTTTTTTTTTTAATGGGGGGCAATTGCATGTTTTGGTGAAGTAACTTTGATGGATCGTAGCAGTAGCGCAACGCATGCCAATTCAGTAGTTGGGATACCAGTTACATGTAGCAAGTGGTTACCTTCTTGTTCTCCTCGGTGAACTCGAACGGCGTGTCGGCATTGTTGTCCGGCGTGTCTCTGTGCTGAAAAGAGAGAGAAGACGGCACATCCGTTAACATGTGGAAAAGTACACCACAACCTCCAGAGTGGAACACAATCTGTTCCGGGATGTTTTTCTTCATAAGTGTCTCCCATGGGAAATAACGTAAAGCCAATTAATTGTTTCCATAACGTATTTCTTTAATTGCACAGAAAATTTCAACCCTACAGAAAATGTTTTAATTTTTTTTTTCCATTTCGAGCATTTTTTTCTAGACATGTTGAACAGACGTTTCTGTCAAGGGACAGTGAAACCATGGCATGTTTCCATTGTGCTGTTCCACCGTTTCCATATCGCAGGCAACAAGCTCCCAGGAGATACTAGTGGAAACTTGCAACCTTTTGGGATTTGCTCCATTATCATTTAATCCATCAAGGAAATATCGAGATGTCATCAGCGGGCATGGAAAGAATTAACATCACAAATGGGTTTGGCTTTTTTTCTTCACTTTAGTTTGTGTGAATACGAGCAAAATTCATTCAACCCTCTGTAAAGTAAAGATAAAAAAAAAAAAGAAGCCAAATACACCAGTTTCACTGATTGGCACTAAATTGAGTGTGCATGTCTATCATAACAGGATGTCAGAAAAAAATCAAGAGGACCCATGCGCAGAAATTCAACAGGAAAGCATCCATTTGTTTGAAGCAGCCATTTTGCAGACAGTTGTATGCATCCCATTGAAAGTTAGCTAAAATCATCACGCGACACTAATTTAACCCATCAATACAAAATTGGGTGGACACGCTGGTAAGTTATGATATCATTTATCGTCGACAGCAAGTGGCAGTGCAAGGTAATATTAATGAAAATACTTATTTAGAACATATTCAGAACATTTTTTTGACTTGATTTCCCCTTTAAGAATTATTTGTTTTCAATTGGATCAATTAAACGCAAGTATTTTTTTTCTTCATATAACTTTTTAAATGAATGGAACGGAGCAGCCCGGTGGTTGACTGATTAGCACGCCAGCCTCACAGTGCAGAAATGCAGGGTTTGATTCCGACTGTGGCCTTCCTGTGTGGATTTTGCATGTTCTCCCCATGCCTGCATAGGTTTTCTCCGGGTACTCTGGTTTCCTTCCACATTCCAAAAACATGCATTGCAGGTCAATGGAACAGTGTAAATTGTCCCTAGGTGTGAGTGTGAGTGGGTGTCCCCCGCCTACTGCCCGAAGACAGCTCGGATACACTTCAGCATGCCTGCCACCCGTGTGAGGATGAGTGGATAAGAAAATGGATGGATGGATGGATGAAACCATTGTTGCCATTTCTAATGATCACCGAGGCTTACTACACTACAGTATTTAATGTTGGTCATGATGGTCATATTTAGAGAATTAAATACATGTATTTTCGTTCAGATGGTGCTTGGTGTAAATTTCGATGAATCACCATTGGCATCTTAGTTGCTTTAAATAATTTTAACCTCAAGTACACCAAAGAATGTTGCCAGGTTGATCAAAACATCATCTGTACCGTTGAAGTTTGACCATGGAAACAAACTCACTTTACGTAATCGCAATGGGAAAGTTGTAAACAACATGGAAGTCAATGGATTGCGTTCAAGCGAGTCATCACATCGGTTATTTATATACGATTAACAATGAATGTCTTATTTACTACATCCAGCCAGAACACGTAAGTACTCACCACGAAAATCCCACCAGCTCCAGTGCGAGCAGCAGATCGGTGAAAACCCCTTACCTGAGAAGCAGAGAACGAGCAACTAAGTTCTTGTTTCTGTCTAATAAATATTAACAGTAAAGATCCAGACTATACAGAGGGAGTCCCTTGCAAAACCGGCTAGCATGCTCACGTTAGCTCTTAGCTAAGAGGCCTTCTAGCGCTTTGCCCTTGTGAGGAGTCGTGCTATTTCAAAATAAACACGACAATAATAAAGCAACAAATGCCCGTAAAGTGACAAAATGTTTCTCTTACATACCGTCTGCGCCACCGCAGATCGAGCCAGAGAGGACAAAAACATCCCGAGGATTGGCCGTTGGGTCCCAATTGGGTCAGACGTACGGGACGACCGCAGGTCGAAACATGAGCGATTCGACGCTCGATTAACAAGGACTGACGTTAGCGTCTGAGGCCGATCTGCGCAGGCGCAGTTAAAGAATGACCTTTGTACTGTAATGCTTTTATGTATAAAACGTTATGTTGTGCGGGGTTTTTCAGCCTGTGATTATTTAAATAAAATGCTAATTTCTACATCAATGATACATCTATCCATTTACCCATTTTCTAATTGCCTTATCCTCACGCAGGTGCTTATCCCAGCTGTCTTCGGGCAGTAGGTGGGGTACACCCTGAACTGGTTGCCAGAGCAGATACATCAATTCAGAATGTTCTATTAGCCACATCAATTCAGAATGTTCTATTAGCCTGCCAGGGTGGCCTGGTGACCCAGTGGTTAGCACGTCGACCTCACAGTGCAGAGGTACCGGGTTCGCTTGCAGCTCTGGCCTTTCCGTGTGGAGTTTGAATGTTCTCTCCATGCCTGCGTGGTTTTCTCCGGGTTCCCCGGTTTCCTCCCACATTCCAAAAACATGCATGACAGGCTGATCGAACACTCAAAATTGTCCCGAGGTGTGAGTGTGAGAGCGGATGGCTGTTCGTCTATGTGTACCCTGCAATTGGCCTTCAATGATACAGTATACAGTAAATTATTTACAATTTTACATCATATTTAATTGCCACTGTTTGATGTGAAGCCAGGGGTCCTGCAACCTATATATTTGTTTATAAAAGGTATTGTAATGTATTGCATACTATATAAATATTACATTAAATATGTGGACTTCTCGTAAAATATTCATTCATAAATATACATCATGTTAAATATATTTAGCATTCTGCATACATTTAAATAAAATGAAAGTATTTTAGGGGCCCTGCACTGTACATTGTGCCTGGGCAGGAGTGAATTGAAATTAATTATTTTTCCAGCATTTTCGTCTCAATCAACATCATGAGACACTTTCCGTTTG
Organism: Hippocampus kuda; assembly: GCA_901007745.1. NCBI lineage: Eukaryota > Metazoa > Chordata > Actinopteri > Syngnathiformes > Syngnathidae > Hippocampus > Hippocampus kuda. Next base: position 34,281 of record CAAKHF010027383.1, on the reverse strand, counting down.
CATAAGTTTGGGGTGAGAAAGTTGAAAGAACCACCAGTGGGCGCCATTTCCCCTTGTGTTCATACCGAGACACACCCTTCTCCACAAGGAGGAGGAGGAGGAGGAAAAAAGAGGAGAGGTTTCACTCTGTGAGTCGAAAGGGAAGCTTCTCCTTTCAAAGTATTTATTTGGAAATTACCGCTATATGGAAATCTGAATTTCAAGAATTGGCTGTGAGCTTCCCCTCTGCATGAAACAAATGGCCACCTCAGGTAAGTATCACTTTAATGTCTTATCTAACACATGTTTGTAGAACATCCATATACACGTTACTGTTTCTTTAAGGATGATGGTGGGCAACCTAAAGCATGTGGACCACTGACAGGCCCGCGAGGCAATTCAAAAACTTCAGAGAAAGTGTTAAAATGTAATACAATGTCATAAAAGTATAAATAACATGGTTTCTGACAACAAGGTAAAGCTTACAAGGACGAAATAGTATATTTTAAACGCGTGCATAGGTGTATTCATTTTGTCTTACATGTTTAATCATGTCATAAAAACAAAGTTGCTTCTGACTACAAAGTGAAGTCACTAAGAGTAAAAATATTGGGGGTTTTAGTTAGACGCTCACATAGTTCGCCTTGATTTTCCAAAGTGCTTAACCATGCTATAAACTCACAAATAAAGTTGCTTCTGACTACAAAATGAAGCTACTGAGAGCAAATCCGTTTCAAATATTTGCTTCGTTCACATTGACATGCCAAGATAATCATGTCATAAAAACAAAGGCGTTTCTGACTGCAGAGTGAAGCTAATAATGGCAAAATCGCATGTTTTAAACGCTTGGATTGTTCATCTTGACTTACATACATGCTTCATGATGTCATTAAAAAAAACAACAACTATGTGTTATAGTTCGGGAGGTCTGACGAGGAGAACGGACGCATTGTTTTGCAGGAAAAGGGAGAGGATGTCACATTGTTTGGGAGTGAGGTCATCTTGCTTTTCTTGATTTAAAGATCATATACATGCATACACATTACACACATTAACACACACAAACAAAATGATCCATGGAATAAAATTCTGCATGTGACAGGAAGTCCCTAACTCCCTGCAAAGGAATACCGTATTTCCTCAAGCAGTGGTGTCCGACTTCTCCTCCAGTATTCTTTTTAAACAATGAGACCAAGACATCCGGCTGATTAAAAAAAGCAAAAAAAAAAAGCCATGATGCGCTTTACAAAATAGATGCCAACTATCACGGTTAAAAGAATTAACGAAAACTCAGAAAACACTAAAATTGAAAAAAAAAACTTTGTTTACAAAATAAAATAACTTTTTTTATAAACAAAAGTAAAACTAATTGAAAATACATCTTACATTTATAAAACCAACTAAGACCAATACGTTCATATGGAACAAAGGTCAAACAAGGCACTTGAGAAACATGCTTACTTTATTACACAATACTTTTTAAATGTTGCATGCATGTGACAAACACTCATTAAAAAAATGAAAACTACGGTAATACAACACTAAAACTATTGAAAAACGGAACTAAAACAAAACATTTGCCTCGCACAAAAACTAATAAAAACTACCAAACTTGCTCTTAAAGCTAATTAAAACTAACTGAATTAAAAAAATGAAATTCAAAATAAAATAAAAACTAACTATAATGAAAAATGCCAAACGATTTGAACCCTGCTATGTGTTTTTAAATTACAAATATATTCAAAAGATAGAGAAAATGTAAGAAGCATTTTTTTTTGCAGACAAAGTGCTTTACAAGACAAATTTTGCCAATTTAAATAAGATTTGGCTCAAGTTTACGCCACTTGGATACTGTAAATGTTCTGAATAAACTTCTGCATCTGCTTTCTCTCTGCAGCCCAATGCAATGTTCCCGAGCCTTAGCGACGGGGTTACCATGCCGACACCTGCCGTCCCCAAGCAACTGGGCATCCTCTGAGAAGCCTGGCACATTACGAGAGCACTTCCGCCCTCTGAGGTGGTTGCCGAACAAGTTTGGTGATCTCTCCTATAAGAGATGCATGGTGGGTGGAGCAACGTCGTCTTCCCCTTGCTGATGGCGGCACTCGCCGGCGGCTGCTTGTGTCCGCCGGCCACCATTTTGTCGGAGTTTCCCTCGGAGGTGCCCGTTGGGGTCTGCTGCCTCAACTACTCGGGTTCCACGCTGGGCCTCGTTCCCTGGTCTCATCTGACCAACCACTCTGACCTTCGTATTGTGGATCTCTCCAGGTGCAACATCACCTCCCTGGAGGTCTCGACCGTGGGGGCATCTCTATTGGAGAAAGTCTACTTAGCGCGGAATGGAATTGCGGCTTTACCGCCCTACTTCCTGGCGGGACAGCCCCAGCTTGAGGTGCTAGACCTGAGCGGGAACTCGCTGGAGGAGCTCCCCGAGGGATTCCTGCAGGACTCGAATAACCTGCTACGGTTAGACCTGCAAGAGAACCGTCTGCGGTCCTTGCCGGCATCGGTACTCCAGAGGCCCGTCCTCAGGAGCCTGGAGCTAGACGGGAATCCCTGGGAGTGCTCCTGCTCCTTCTTGGAAGTCCTGGAGGCGGAGGAGCTAGCAAGGAACCTGACATGCGCGGCACCGTGGACCCTGGCAGGTCGGGCGGCGCGCTCGGCCAAACTTAGTGATGCATGCCGGCCGGCCAGCCTGACCGTGCTCTTCATCGCACTCCCAATGGTCATCCTCGCCACCCTACTGTTGTGCTGGTGCTGCGGGAGGAGGAGGAAGGAGGCCCCCACATTCGGGGTATCTAAAAAACGGAATCCCAGCTACAGAGGCACTGGGCCCAAGGTGGACAGCGGGCCGGCGCAGGAATTGTCAGATCCCGTCGGAGAAGGAATCCTGATCCCGGTTTCTAAGATGGTGGGAAGCACCAATGAAGACCAGGAAGTCCCCCTGGGATCTGTGGAGTCCCTCCACTCAGGTTCCAAGGGGAGGAGGCACAGCAAGTCAGAACTGGATGCTGTTAGCGTGACAGAAGTTTTGAAAGATTCAAACGACCGGGAGAAAGCATACATGACTCAGTCCACTGAATATTACAGCCTGGTGCCGGGAATCCATCTGGACGACTCAGATCATGAGGGCTGACAATGTAAAACCAATCTCCCTTTTTTCCCTAAAATGATTTTGTAAAGCTACGCTAATCGCTGGAAGTAGCATGAAGGAGTTGTTAGCGCATGTTCCTCACATTTCTGAGGTTCAGAATTAAAAACACCGCACTTGTGTCCACGCGTGAGCCCCTTGTGAAATTCGCCCCACATTTCGATCAAACCCAGCTGAGACTATGTGAGCATTCATGTAATTAGAGTTTACACAGCTTTGAATTTCACTGGATGAACGGTTTGCGTTTAACTACATCTTACAGGGAGATGGCTTCTCTCAGTGCAAGCACATTTTATTGGGCAAGTAAGAGCATAATACCTTTTATTGAGCAAATTTTGGCTTGAGGTTGAAATGATATTTTCTCCAAATCTAAGTGTATCAAGTGCTGCCTTCATCATTGAAAATTGTTTTATTGTCCTGACTGGGCTCTGCTTCTGCAAGTAAGCCTCTCACGTCGTCACACAAGCTCGAGCACAGCCCCAGTCGTAATTGCACCACAAATATACGGGGCAGGATTTCCAATAGCATGAAACTGGCTCTTTTCAGCGAGACAGAAAATTGGGTGTCCAAAGAAACCTGGATACTGTTTTGAATTTTGAAAAAAAAAAAAATCATAATACAACTCCATGAAACGACATCGAGACATGTATTCCGACTCCACTTTTTCTACTTTCAGTTTTGGATGCTATCCTTACTTACTCTGAGACTTGTTTGAAGAGAGATTAACGTCAAGACTCCAAAGACCTATGAAGTGGCTGAAGCATTTTATTTTATTGTCCTTTAGCGAGCACAATGCACTGATTACATCTTCCCACAGCACTCAAATGGCAAAAAGCCGCCTTAGGTAGCTCATGAACAATCCTGCTCATTTCCTTGAGGTGCCACATCTGAGCCGCGCGCTGATGCACATGAGTGCGTCATGCCAGAACTCGCCGTGGCAGTTTATGCTTTGTCAGCTCTCACATTTCTGGTTGTGCAGCTCGAACGATGCCTGACAATTCCCAGATGGAAACCAAGCAGAAACAAGTCAAACTGGAATGCTTCTGGTGCCTCTCAAATGGTGGAAAGGTGATAGGTGCAAACATTAAAGACGTCATATATTGCAGTTACTTTTCTCTGGCTCTAGGAGGCGTATATGAGTCTTTTCAGGTCAGAAATGTATGACTGGTATATGTGGTTAAAGTTTGGAAGCAATCGGACAAAACTTCCCAGGACGAGTTCGTCCCCAAGAAAAGGGCAAACTGACCCTGAAATAGCGGACGTTCTGTATCTTTTTGGGCATGACTTGTTTCGACTTTTTTGTGGCTCAACTCATGATAGACAATGCTGTCAAATTTCATGTTGTTCAGTGAAACTGACTATAAGGTCTTGGTTATGTGGCAAGTCATCAAACTTTGTCACCTGCTTGTCACAAACATGAGATCTTGAGACTTTTTCTGTGGGTTGACTCATCATTAGGATGCCCACCAAATTTCTTAGTTTCTAAGGAAAACTGGTTTTGGGAACTGAATTTTTTTTGATAGTGTTTAGTTATTGGCAACTCATCCAAGTTAGCCATTATGTTTCAAACCGAAATAGCAGACTTCCTCCATCTTTTCGAGCATGGCTTCTTTAGACTTATTTTGTCGGTCTAACATGAAGGACATGTCCACGAAAATGTCATAGTGCTCAGTGTAGCTGGCGACAGGTGCTTAATTTATTGGAGGCTGAGGTGGTTTCATCATAAATTTCGCAGAGCAGAACAAGGATGATTTACAGCGGGAGTCAACTTAACCATGTGAAAACCAAACAAGAGTGTTGAGAGTGGCAACAATGACGAAAGAGCAAAAGTGGAATGCGATGGACCGTGGGGCGTTTACGTTTGCACTGCTCTTATCTCGGTGATGGACAGCAGTTGAAATCATATTCAAACACGCGCTGCACATACAACTACAACGTGATTATTTACAGTGTAAAAGCGTAAATGAATTTTCCAGGGTGAGAGACCAAGCCCTGAAATAGCAAAAATGTGCAAGCAAACCCTAATTATACTCCAAACCATGATCCTAAAATACGTTAATATAATTTCAAACTCTTCTTGCATTACAAATGATCGCTTAACAATTCGTAATTACTACTTTCCTAATAGCCACTTCAACAACTTGGATCCGCAACAGAGCGCGTCACGAGACATTTCTCTAAAGTTAACTGGAACAGTTCGGGATACAGAGTAGATTGCATCTTAAGGCTTTTCCAAAGCTTGGTTAAAAACAACTCGGATTTGTGATAGGACGTTTAAGGGCTCATCCCAAAGTTGTAATGGACAAAAAATGGATTTGGGATAAATTGCATCTTAAGGGGTTTCCCCAAATAGTGGTCGGATAACTTAGATTTGTTCTGGAACAGCACCTCAAGGCTTTTCCCGCTATTGTTGCAGAAACAATGACAAGTCCTGATTGAGCGTGTCTGGGAAGCGCCTTTTTTTGGGAAGTTGTTGGGGAAACGATTTAGATTTGCCACAGAAGGCACCTTGAGGCTTTTCCAAGTTACATTTTGAATCGCATGAGCTCAAATCGTTCCAACTTGCAAGTAAACAGTGCTTTCAGTTATATTTTTAAACATCTCCCAATTTTCAGCTATATTTTTGATTTTCTTTTTCAGTTCCGAGTAAAGTTGTTTAATTTCACACTCGATGGATGGCACTTCAGAGTAGGCCTTTTTTTTAGGCAAAATAAATGTGATGCACAAATTCAAAAGACAGATCTCACCTGCAGGATGTACTGTTCCGAGTGTGCTGCTGGAAAGGATGGCACATTAAGAGCATAGGAGTGACATCTAGTGGTAACAAATGTATCCCTTGCAGGGCATCAATTTGTATTTTTTTAAAACTTATTTTAACATTTCTTTAAGTATTACAATTCCAATGCAGCTATATATATACACCTAAATACACCATACTAATCGATGCAAGGCATACATAACTAAATCAGACCAATATGTTCTAATGAATCGAATCGTAGATTCTAAATGCTGTATAAATGAAAATGAATCTACAAGCATCCTTTGAGGAGCCCACACTTTTATCCGCATAAAATAAATGAGTAAATAAGCAAAAGTATCTGTTTTGTAATACTGATCTTCTAACGACATACAAATATTGTGCAGTCGCCTAGCAACCTGGTTGCTGTGATTATTCTCTTTTTATGCCGCATCTGTATCCTGAAAGAAGAAATAAACAACTGTACGATTGTGTTTTGGATAAAAATTCAGATTTTTTTTTTTGTATATTTCTACCTTCTGTCATGTCTGTTTGTTTGTTTTGCCACATATTTAAGGACTACCATGCTGCCTCGCCGCTTGTTGGATTATTGACCATACTCGTTGTTGTGCTTCAAATTTTGTATTTTTGACCTTTCGATATGTTTCTCGTTTTGTCATAGAACTTTGTAAACATTTTCATGATTCCTTTTTATCGATCTTGATATTTGGTTTCACGTTAACGGGCTTCGTTTGAGTGTTGTCGGTGTTCTCTCTTACCTTGCCTTGCCTTTGCAAGCACTTCTTGTTTTTGGCGTTGTTTTTTCATGACCAGCGATTTCAGCTTGTATTTTGTCGGTGTGCTTTTCTGTTAATATTTTGATCGCACTTTGTCTGAGCTTGAATTTCTGGAATCCAAAACATTATTCCGCTCGGTTCGAAACCTGACACATTCGGCCGTTCTTCCTTCCTTCATTCCTTGTGTCGTCTTTGAACGCGTCGGAGTACAAACGTTAAAATATACACCGTTTTAGCTTTAGCTTTTGCCAACAAAACCACCGACGTTTTCGTATTTTCCGCGGAGTTGCACACAATATGGGTCAAAATGCTCATCGAACGCAATTGGTCCTCATGAGACATAACAAACCAGTCATCCACTCGGCTTCCAATCAGCGTTTCTTACCCAGAAGCGTCATGAAAGGTGCACTAAATTCACTTCTTTGTTCATTTAGTTTCAGAGTTCATCTACACAATTAACCAAACATGTACGAAGGATAGCAGATAACTGAAAACCCCTCAAAGTCAAACTAGTACACAATGTGCACTTCTACGATAAAACCAACAGATGGCGGTGTTTAGCTTCAAATGTTTTATGCGACCTCAACAACCAAATTGGTGTGTACAATATTAAATGATTCACTGCAATTTTAGGGTGTTGTGTATTTGTGGTATTTGAATGGCTTTTGTTCCTTGTATCCTGTATTTGTCCTTCAAAAACCGTCTAATGCCTAAATACTAAAGAAAATAACATTAAAACAGTGATTAAGTATTCGAATAGTACTAACAGGAAGCAAGGGAAGCATTTAGATTTGTTCAAATCCAACATTAAAATCATTGAGGCGCTGTCCCAGAACAAAACCAATTAAAACAATGTTACTGTGAAACATGGAGGAGGCTTATGTTTTACTTGGCTGTAAACGGCGCAGGATATCTTGAACCTGTTCAGGGTACAATAAGATCTGAAAACTATGAAGACATTCTGGAGTGAAGATGTGTACGGGTGCTTGACTTTGGCTGCGTTACGAAGTATCGTTTTGTTGCGTCACTATAAAGTGTACGGATGCACTAAGGAGCATTTGGAACCTGCTTGATGAGATTTATGAAGGCCTTCCTTGTGTGATATTAAAGCTGAAGATTGCGAAAGACTGGAGGGTCATCTGTGTGGCTTCAAACACATGGCAACAAACAGAAGGTAGCAGTGTTATTCACAAGTGCAGCCTTCGGGCGGGCCATGTGTTATGTCCAAAGCAACTCTTTGTGTTTTGCTGATAAGAGTGAGAAAATGATCGGGGGAATTTCATCTGCCTAAGTCTGTTTTGATTTTTTTGTGTACAGTATTATTATTTCATGTCTGCTCAGGAGCACTGACCCTCGGCGGGCATATATACCAATAGACAATTCAGAGTCTTCAGTAAATCGAAGACTTTTGGTCACCAGGTAATCTCAGCGTACTCATCTAAAATTCATTTTTGGGGAATGGAATAGGGTACCAGAGTACATGGAGGAAACCCACAAAGAAAACACAGAGAGAACATGCAAAATCCATGCAGGAAGGCCATATCACTTAGATTTTGAACCCTAAAACTCAGAGCAGTAATGCAGAAATGCTAATACAGTAATTTAGGTTAGGTTTTGGGGCTGCTTTGCTTCATCTGGCACTGGGTGACTTGAAAGTTTACAATAAAACCTCAAGACGTGGGGTGCACGAGTCCGGTGAAGGAGAGCCCCCATCCAGCCTGTTTTAGATGTCTCTCCCCTCCAACACAGATGATTAAAATGATCAGCTCATCGGCAAGCTTTGCAGAAGACCGACATTTGAATCGGGTGCATTGGAGGAGGGAAGATATCTAAAACAGGCTGGATCAGGGCCCTCGTGGACCAGACTTGGGCACCCCTGCTCAAGACTATCAAGGCATTTGGGAACAAAATGAGTTGTCTGGTGTTAGAAAACATAGTTGCGGTTATGTCTTGAGGCTACTTTGCTACATTTGGCACTCGGTGTCTTGGATCTGTGTAAGGTTCAGCGAAATTTCAAGACTATTACACATTTGGGAGCAAAATGTGCTAGACGGCACCAGAAAGCTTGTTATTGTCATTTTCTGGGAGCGCTTTGCTACTTCAAGCACTGGGTGGCTTATATCTTTGCAAGACGCAATGAAATACAGTGATCCCTCGCTATTTTGGTTCGTTTATCGCGGATTCGGTGCATCGCAAATTTTTTCAAACATATTCATAAAAAATAAAAAAAGTTGGGGTTTTTTTCCATATACATGGAGTACAGTACCGTATATGTTGCCCTATGTGACTCGCTGTTGTTTTGCAGCTTCTCCCGGACTGTTTGCGGACTTTTTACAGACTAAATAATTAATTATTTTTTCTAACCTTTATATGTTAATTGGTCACTACTTCGCGGATTTTCGTTTATCGCGGGTGGTTTTGGTCCCCATTAACCGCGATAAACGAGGGATTACTGCATTATTTATTGAACATGTGTAATTATTATGAAATCTTAAGATAAAGGGCATTCGGGAGAAAAATATGATACCCAGATGCCAGAAAGTTCATTGTTGGCTCTTTTTGGTGCTTCTTTACTTCATTCCACAAAGGATATCTTGAGTCTGAATGTAACTTGCAATGAAATCTCAACATTCTCAAGCCAAGCGAGATGACCAGTGTCAGAAAGAGAACAAGAGAAAAGACTCCGTGATCAGAGGCTCAAATATTTTCACGCTCAGCGTGCCTTGAAAGGAGAATTGGAATCCTCTGCAATGTGTCTTAGAAGTGTAAACAAGGAGATAACAATCCCCAGCACACACCGTGAGAAGATCATTTGCACGGTTTACATAGCAACAATCCAGTTCCTTTCATGGTGATTGTGCAAAGGAAGAAATTCCCATGTGACTGAGCCGGAGAAGGACAAGGAAGGGTGCAGAAAAAAAAAAAGTGCAGAATCGTTTTGACTGGATGTCAGGGCACAATGGAATTTAACCTCTGGCTCCCATCTTGCGTTCCATTTTCCTTTGTCACGTCGGTGCTGGGAGAGAAAGAGTGAGAATGAGGCGGTTGTGACATGTCAGCTGCTTTTCACCTTCTCGACGGAATGTTGGCCAGGAACTCACCATGTTGTCAGTCAGTCAGGAGGCGAGATAAGAGCGCATAAATAAGATTGTTGGCCTTTGCATTCCGCCGGATCCTCAAGCCTCTACGCAATCTCCTCACGGCCACCTCGTATCATCTCGGTCCGGGTTCAGATAAATTTAACATGTCACGAAAAGCCTGCTCATCAGACGTCTCAAGACGGATTGATTATTCTCTGGTGTAGCGGTGTGTTAAGAATGATTTTTTCCATTCGGTTGGAGCTGATAATCGTAAATGTTACACTTGTTCAGTATTGCTGATTGCCAATCGAATGTCTTTCAATGTTTCTGTAAATTGCCAGACACCATGGTTTTGTAGGCTGAACAATTCATTCCAGAAGCAATCGCGCCAAGACATTGCTCCACCATGCTTCACAGATGAGCTTGTGTGTGTGTTTCGGATCAAAAGCAGAGCCTTCCTTTCTCCATATTTTGGCATCTGCATCACTTTGGTAGAGGTTCGTTCGTCTTGGGCTCACCAGTCCATCAAACTTTGTTCCAAAATTTTTGTGGCTCATCTTTGTGCTTCTTTGCAAAATCTAATCTGGCCCTCGATTCTTTCTGCTGATGAGCGGTTGACATTTTGTGGTATGACCTGTTTATTTTTTTTTTCTCTCCAAGTCTACCTTCACCTCTGACCCGTGGAGGTTTGCAGTGATGATAACTCTGACTCTAGTCTTTGGCTCACAGCTCTCACGATGTCTCTGTCATCAACTGTCGATACCCTTGGCCGACCTGTTTGATGTCTGTTGCTTTCTTTTTCATGACATTCCAAATTGTCGGATTCGGGACGTCAAATGTTTGTGCAATACCTCTGATCGATTTTCCCTCTTCCCGGCTTCCAAATGGGTTGCTTTTCTTCCGTAGACACCTCTCTAGTCTTCATGTTTGCTTAACAGCAGATGCAGTTTTCACAGGTGAACCCCTGGAACGAGAAACACCCTTCAGTCACATATTCCACAATTTTTTCTCACTTGAAAAGTGGGTGGCTTCTAACACAAGGTACTATGTCCTGAGTTGTTGAACATATCCGGAGTTGTCAAATTCAGGTCCAGAAAATAAAAACAACTTTACAGCTCTTTTACCTGCCGCTAGAGGAAAAGCACCTGTGGCTAATACTTTCTCGGCCTGGCTTTGACACTGTTGAGCACATCCATCCATCCATCCATCCATCCATCCATCCATCCATCCATCCATCCATCCATCCATCCATTTTCGAATCTGCTTATCTTCACCAGGCTTGCGGGTGTGCTGTCATCGGGCAGGCAGGTGCAGGGGTGAAACCTGAACTGGTTGCCAGCCAATCGCAGGGCACACATAAACGAACAACCATTCGCGCTCACAATCACACTTAGGAACAATTTAGAGTGTTCCATTTACCTGCCATGCATGTTTTTGGGAATGTGGGAGGATACCGGAGTACCCGGAGAAAACCCACACAGGCACAGGGAGAACATCCAAACTCCACACAGGAGCCGGAATCGGACCCTGCACTGTGAGGTGGCCGTGCGAACCAGTCGACCACCGCCTGTTGAACTCCTGTAGATGTAAATACCATGAAATGAAAGGTGGAATTCTGGACTTGTCTTATTATATTCATCTTGATTTGAAACCCAAATGTCCCAACAAAACAAAGGAATTCCAATACTTTTGGAGAGGGCTGTATGACCATAAAACTGTTAGCGTAGGAGCAGCCAACACAAGTCAACAACAACAGAAATATCCACAACTTATGCAACACGCTTTCTCAAGCTAGACAGCGAGCTTTTATATAAGGCTGACATGTTCACCTTCGGGCAGACATCGAGGATGGCTCATTATGAAGCACGAAAATATTTGAGTGACAGTTGACCAGGGTGTGGTTTGACCACATTCGGCGAACATGCCCAGAGCATTGAAGCCTGATTTTATGTTTGTGGCACTTTTTTTTTAAAAATCCCTTCAAATTTGGCCGGGGTTGTCAACCACACTATTCTCTGCGGTGTGTGAAATTTGGAAGATCTATTCAGCCTCACTTTGCAGGGACTTCACGATGTCGGTATGTGTTTTGTATTGTCCTGAAAGTGACTTGTAGTGCACGTGAGTCACATTCATGTCATTGTGATGCGTCATTGTCAGTAAAGAGGTTAGGTCCTCAACCTAAACCCGTTAGGGTGTCCCATCAGAACTGAAACAACAGTTCTCTCGATTCAACCGTGTCTAATCTTGTTGCCCGCATCTCGAAAATAGCTTATAACACTCAGCCGGTGGGGGCGGCCAGGTATGTCAGCGACAATAAAAATAAATAAATAAGGTGGGGAATAGTGAGAATGCAGCACACGTTGCTAGCGAAGACAGAGGCACCGGCCAGAGGAATTTCAAATAACATTAGTGGCTATTCTAGGAGCGACTGAGTGCCTTTCTTTGTCCCGTATAGGGTGTCGCAAAGGGAATGCCAGGCACGACAAGCATGAGCGTTTGGTGGCGAGGAGCTGAGAAGAATGCGGACCTGGTAGTCATTAATGAGGAATGATAGTCTCATTCTCTCGCTGCGTGGTGGAACAAAAGGACAGGAATGAGGATGTGTCGTGTCAATGTCAGGCAGGAAGCGTTTCATGGGCAAGAATAGTAAAGATTTGGCACACTCTGTGTTCTTATTAAATGCTTGCGCTGAAAGGTAACAACGCTAGACACCAGCAGAATCTAAGAAAAGGTCACAGATTTTATTTTTCCGATCGATATTGTCATATTAGAATGATACATTATAGTGAAACTTTAGTGTAAGGCTAATCAATCAGTTTCTCTCTGTGTGAAAAAACATCTGAGCATTTGTGTATCTTAAATAGTATTTTGAGATTTTGTATTTGTTTAACTAATTCACTCCCAAAGACGTTTTTAAACGTCTTTTCAGACTTTGTCTAGAATTGGCTGATACTGAATGAGTTAAGATCAAAATGGATCACACCCCGCCTCACTTTGGGGCTAAAGTGGATTTTTATCGTTGACTTGGTTGTCTTAGCTGGAAATGAAACAAAGTCAAATAAAAATGATTATTATTATTTTGATGTTGATTGGAATCGGCCATTACACTAATGGTACAAAGATTCTTGAGATTGGAGTTTAAGTCTGATTTGTCTTATTTGTTAAATGGCTCTTCTTTTAGCTGGAAAGGAAATGACATCAAGCATTTCAACAAGGACAAAAAACATATTAAATGACATTTTGAATCGATAGATTCACATTTTTAAAATTAAAATAACATTGCAATGGGGCATAAACATTTTCAACAAAATTGTCATTTTTAAGATATTAATATAAATACAAAAAATATAAAACACTTTTGTTTTCAGGAAATGTGTCGAAATATTGTTCGTGAAGTCTGTTGGTGTTATTTCCAATTAAGGGAAAAAAGCATTTTGAAGCATCTATTTTTGTGAACTGAATCTTTGCCTTGAAGATTTTCTGAGCAGATCAGAATATAAAAAAAATAAATAAAATAAAAAATAAAATAAACACCCACACACCACAAGATAATCAATCAGGATAATCTTTAGGGGCATCAGATAATCAGGCCTTTGCTGCCTTTGATCAACCAGATTATTATTGTGAAGTCACTCAATTGATGACCCCGGTGATATCTTTTCAGCACAAAACTACTTCAACCTGCTTTCTTATGACCAGTGATCGTGAATAGAACGTTCCAATTCAAAACCAGGAGGCCAGGTTGTGTAAATTCACATGTTTTATTGCTTTTTGAAATGTCGAGTGAAATTTAACTGTAAAAACCTTCATAACGCTGTGAAGTTTGTCAGAAATGACTGGTGGAAGTCAACACTCGGTCGGTTGTGTCCAACTTTTGACTTGGACCGCGATTGTCGGCACATAACTTAAAAACAACCCAAAAAAAAAAAGACATAAACTCTTTGGCGTCCTTCTCAAAGCACGATTTTATCTACAATAATAATAATAATAATACAAATCTCTGAATAAAAAATATACTTAATAACAATAATAATAATAATTATTATTATTATTATTAACCTGTGTTTGTTAGTTCAAAAGCTCACAGTAAACACAAAAAATGTTGTCGTTTTTAAACACTCACCCAAACGGCATCCGAACCAGCGGAATGGCCGCACGAGTGAGATGACATGCATACGCACACGAACCAGCTAGGGATCAACTCAACACTGTTCACACACATTTACAAACAACATCAGGTTTGTGTCAGTTTGGCAAAAAAAAAAAAAAAAAAAGAGAAAGAAACATTGATACAATAAATCACATCTGTTCACGTGTTTCTCAGCCTGAGCAGAACCGGCTGCCGCGGCGTCAAACAGGCAAAACCCGAGCAATTCAACAGTGTTTCTGTTATAAATTAGTGAGCAACTGGGACGAAATTGAGGTTACTCAGGTTAAAAAGAAAAATCCACATTTTGTCGGAGGGGAATGCTGAATATTTTACAGTATCTCAGAAAGAGAGAGAGACAGAGAAGAGGCTTAAGTTCATATGTGGGAAGTTAAATATGCAGCTTAGTCATTCACTGGATTGGGGAAAAAACAAAATTGGAAAAGAAAAACAAGAAACAAGGGGAAGAAAGCAGCAATTGTATCCATTTTACACAGTATATAAATATGTTGGCATACACGTGCCAAAAACAATCCAAAATACCGTCCAAGAACCTGGAAAGAGTCCTGGGCCGACTGCCTGCAGCTGTGAGTCAGAGCACAGCTCTTCCTCCCAAAAAAATGGGGAAACAGTTCTTTTCCCCTGCCCATTGATTTCCCGCGATATTTCGGCCTCTTACATCCAATATCTTCTTCCTTTGACAGACTTCACACATTTCGGGAATTCTTTCTCACACTGTTCGCGCCTTTTAAATAAAGATCTCCACTGCTTCCGCATCCAACTCTTCCAGGCCTCTGAAAGGGTTTAGTAGCAACTTCTTTGGCGTTGTCTTGTCTGCAGGAAAAGAACATAACTTTCGCTTAGGAATTTCAAGAAATTGTCAAATTGAAAAAAAACAAAAACATAAAAAAGCAAAACAAACAAAAACAAATGCGTTTACTCAGCGAGAAAGGCTGAACTTATTTAGCTAAAACATTTTGTTAGCCTATTAGCATAATTGCTGAAGTCATTTTTGAAAGGGGTTTTTTGGTACTATGAATGAGCGGTTTTGAATGATGGAAGAAAAAAACTAACAAGAATCAATATTAAAGTAACCATTTACATGGGTATATTTTCTCTGAGATTTTTTTTAGGCTAGAAATTGAGATTTGATCACATTGCGTGACTGTAAATGAAGTAACAACAGTTTTCCATTTTACATTGCAGCTCTGGAAAAATGTTTCGTTCTATACATTTGTAACTGGTGTTGCCAATGATTTAGATGCATGGGTGTGCGCACGCCCTTGCAAATTTTAGTCAGTATAAAAATGGATGGTGATAATATCTTTCCAAGTTTTTATTTTACGGATCCCTGAGTTTTAGCCTTGGCCACCCCATGGCCCTGCCCAAGGATAAAATTCTAGCGCCGCCACTGGTCTTTGCCGCATGACTGACAATCCATGTAGGCACTTTGTAGCAATTGATATTGTTATCGATAGTTATAAACGGCTAAGGCAGTTGAATTAGGCTAACGACTTGTTCAGCAACAACAACTGTTCCACAGTCATGCAATTTATACAACCGACTCCTCCGAATGTTTCTCCACAAAAACACTCAAAGGTCCAGATGTTCATAAAATTCCAGAAATTCTGGGAACTGTTTTTCACATTACAACAATTTACAGTTCCTTCAAACTTAGAATTGTTCAGCTCATTCAAGATTTATGATGGGGCTTTTCGAAAACCCCCCCTAATGACAATACAAAAAGCATTCTGCATTTCTCGACCGCTTCAAACCACTTGAAGTCTCAGATTCCATATTTCAAACAATTCACTTAACGGCATAGCATTTCATTTTAGTGTCAGCTCTGAAACATTGACACATATTTTCGACAGAAATTGCATTTTTCCGGCCTCTGATTATGTGTGCAAAAATGAATTAAAAAAAAATGCTGATGAACCAGAGGCTGGTCTGCTATTAGCAACTAAAGGTTAACAGGGCTTTTCCACACTCAGATGGACTTCTGTAGAAAAATGTGCTCAGTCGACAAGATGCTCATAGTTTCTAAAGCATGTACATTCCAGATAGTATCTCATAAGCCACAGCATGGTTAATCAATGAGAGCAGCCGTCAAGTCCAACACTCTTTACAGTCCACTTTTTTTTTTTTATTGCGCGATTCCCCAAATGTGCCACTCTCGTAACACTCGTAAAAAAAATAATGATTGGCTGCCAAGTGAATGATTAGCTCCCTGTAAACAAAAAGGTGCATATCTGGCAGGTTACTCACCGGCGTTGAGCTTGCTTATGCCGGCGGCCACGTTGTCTTTGGTTCCCTCCGTCTGCCGTTCCAGCGTGTTGGGTTCCGATTGAGCGGAAAATGCGTGGCTTGGCAACGTCTGGTCGTCGGACAGACTCTTACCTACCGGAACATGAGTCAGAAAAGTAAATCAGACTGAATTGCTAGCAGAACTCAACATACTTTTTTTTTGCAGCTAATAACCAACAGGTCAATGAAGTTTAATTGAAGCTTGTCAAGTCATTTAGTGGCTACCAGTCCAGGAAGTACCCCACATCTCTCACAAAACGTCATCTCAGGCAAAACTCGAAATTAGGGATGGATGAGTACGATACCAGGTTTGGGTTGATACTTATTTCAATCGTAGATACCAACCACCAATACTTAATGCAAAGAATTTTGACATGAAGTAGGTCTTCCTTGCCAGTCGTTGCTACACTGCAGCCGTTTGAAACATCAGTGACTCATTATGTGCGTCAGAAAGACAGAAAAGTATTTGTTCACAATTATCTATCCTTGTGTTCATTCAAATTCTGTGGATCATAATGACTAGAGGGATAGGTACTTGTTATCGGTACCAGTGGGTATATTCAAGAGTGAATAACTCGTACTAGTATCTGTTAAAAAATAAAAAATAGATTCAAACAATCCATATGCTACATTGTCCAAAGGTGTGACTGCGAATGCTTGTGTGTCTATATGTGCCCTACGATGGCCTGGCGACCAGTCAAGGGTGTACCCATCCTCTCACCCAAAGTCAGTTTAGCTCGACTCCAGCCATCGAAAATTGTATTTCTCCATTTGCACTCCTTACCTCGACTCTTTGCGGCGCTCTTGGCTGTGAATATGGAGGGCGTAGAGGAGGCCAGTCTCAGGGGTGCCCCGGCCGCACTGAGGAGGTTAGTGCGGGGACTCTGCTCGTCCTTCCGGCCCTGGTCCTGGTGCAGCCGCTGCGTGAGGATCTTGATCACGGCGTCCTTTTCCAGGATTTGAGCGTAGAGAGCGCGGATCCTGACAGACAAAACGGAGGAACATAATTCGAATTATGTGACATGTGCTATCCAAAAACAAACACAAGGTACGTTAGCTGCTGGCTAGTGGATGGCAACATAAACCAAAATAATATCCCAAAAGGTACACCCACCTGTTCTCCATTTCCTGATTCCGGAAGTCCGCTACTGGGAGGTCCTCATTGAAACTGTTGTTGGAGGAGTGACAAGGCGAGTGATTGATGATGGTGGTATCTCTGCAAAAAATGTACACAAATGACGTTTTAGTAGCCATATACAGAGTATCATGGACTCTCCACCAATTATTTCTGGAACAACACAGGATGGAGCCAAAGCCATTGCTAATAGGAAAGTAGTAACTGACGTCGAGGAAGTATGGTTGAAGTGATATATCCGGACCATTTGAGAGCCTTGTCGGTGGGAAACATGCTAAGTTTCACCTGGCTTGTTAGCTGAAATTTACGGAGAGTTTTTACGTTACGGTGCATTGTTCAAAATCAAATCATTTGCAAGTTATTTCTTTTTTTTAGGATACTACGACATTATTTTAGTTTTTTTTTCAATGGTTTCTGATTTCTTATCATTTTTATGTATACTGTATTTGTGCTTTAAGCCGTGGGTGTCCTACTTCACCATGCGTTTTTGATACATGCAAAAAAACAATTCTGTCAACTATATAAGATAAGAAAAACCTTTGTCTCAGAAAGGAGAAAGTCCCAATTTAGAGCACACAATTATGAAAGGGAGAAGTAGAACAAAAAGAATATAAATTATAAAATATAAATCTAAGCATATTAAAAATGGGTGAGTGATATGCTCGGGTCAGAAGACATTTTTAAACAATTAAACAGATTACATGTAGTAATTATTGTGAAAGCAAAAAGTTATTGAGATTTTTTTTATATTAAAAGAATTGTCTGATGTGTTCTAACCACAAAACTTAAAACATGTATTGAATAAAAAAAGGTGTGATTTCTTTTAAAATTAAATTTACAATCTTAAAAGTAAAAAAAATAAAATAAAAAAAAGACAAATTTTCAATAAACTTTTTTTTAACAAATAAATATTCAAAATAAGTGATATTTTCAAGCATTAAATTCAATTTCCTATGTTTCACAACTACAACTTTTCTTGTAACCCTTTGATGTGGGCCGTATTTCGTTTCAGTAGAATACGTGGCGGGACTAAAAAATTATGTAAATAGTGCCCACCGGAAAAAAAAGGCAATTTTTTTGGGTGCCAATTTTAAAAGAATTTATAACGGCCGATTAATCGGTCGGCTTTTACTTTTCAAGCAAGTTAGCACAGTTAGTGTGTAGGTGTAGCAACGGTACCTCTGTGCGGCGGCGGTGGCAGCCACCTCCATGGCGAACTGCCTCATGGTGCTTTCCTCCAAGTACTTCTGCTCCCAGCGCACCATGTCGGCTTCCAGCGCCAGGATGTGTTCCTCGCGCTCTCGCAGGCGCTCTTGGAGGGAACCCATGGTCACTCCAGGTGGTTGCGACTGGCGCTGTTCAGAAAAAAAAAACGTGGATGAAAAATGTCAAAGGCAACATGTGGATACACGTCCATGTGTTTTTCACGCATGCCCACGAGCCATCTATGATCAAGAGTCCAGCTGTAATATTTGCTGTTTGGTCAAGTCAAATATATGTTAATTTTTTTTTTTTAAATTTGATCATATTTCCTCATTAGATCATTGGTTAGTTGATTTATTGTAAATAATAAAATAATAATGACCCTTTTTATGTATGGTTAATTTTTTTAAAAAATGTTTTAATTAAGTCATTGATCAATACTAAATAAGTCAGTACAGGTTGGCAAACCCCAAGCTAACATACCTGCTGAGCTCTCAAACTCCGGAGCTCCTGCTCCAGGCGGGTCCTGAGCTTCATCTCCAGGCTCTCCCTCTTTTCGCAGGTGGATTGCAGCTGAGCCAGGGCGCTCTGGAGTCTCTCCACCTTCTCCACGTAGGCCCTCTTCCTGCGCAACTCCTCCTCCAGCTGACGGCCTCGTCCCCGAGCCGCCTCCAGGGCCTCCTCCAGCCTCTTGCTGCGGGCGCTCTGCTCCTCGGCAGCCGC
This sequence comes from Hippocampus kuda, assembly GCA_901007745.1. NCBI lineage: Eukaryota > Metazoa > Chordata > Actinopteri > Syngnathiformes > Syngnathidae > Hippocampus > Hippocampus kuda. Next base: position 15,022 of record CAAKHF010027383.1, on the reverse strand, counting down.
CCGTAGACGCTCGGCTTCCCGCTCCATGCGCTCCCGTTCCACGTTCTGCTCCTCGTCTGTGAGGGAAGACAAAGCCAGAGCACATCAGTCCAAAATCCATCCAGAAGATGGCATCTCAACATTTTGAAAGCCCGACAGGAATGAAAGAATGACCTATTTTTGAGGTTTTTTTGAGTTTGGTCATGTGACATTCACAACCTGGCCTGAGACCAAAGAAACTGTGATGTCGTTTTCAGTCGACAGACAGCAAGTGGCAAAATGGCCGCCCCCTGAGATGGATCAACAAAAATGGGTGGATTTTGCAGCTTAATTCATATTCCGCAAACGCAATGATAATCAGAATGACAATTTTTGACTTGACTTCCCTCGAAGAAATGAGACTTTATTCCTGTAAAAATCCACCTCAATCACATTTTTCATACAAAAAAACCCCCAATGTATGATAAGGTCATATTTCATCAACAAAAACAACAAGAAGAGAGCTATATTTTGCCGGGATAAAGTTGTAATATTGCCTGAATAAAGCCATACTTTTCCAAAATAAAAGTCCTAATATTAAAAACAAAGTCTAATACAGAAAGGGTAGTAATTAAAAAAGTGAAGTTCCACAAAAGGCTTTATCATTGTCTTCATTCAATGACTGTATGTGTCATATTTCCAATCTTAAAAATCTTTTCCCTCCACTCCAGCAGAAAAAAAATTAAAAATCTCTTGCATGGTGGGCCGTGTTCATTCCTCTCAGCACTTGCGGAATGCTGAGAGGAGGAAGGAAGAAAAAGGGGGGGGGGGGCAGAAAGGCGCCCCCTCCCTTTGACCCACATAGCGCTTTGGCATTCCTCATCAAGGCCATACAAACACTCTACTTGATCCCGGTTCCCCTTGCAGACAACATAAATCAATCCAACAACAGGTGGGTAAAGTACGAGCGATTTCGAGCAACTTCATTTTACTTCTCTCCGTACAACGCGGATTGCGTTTTCTAAAGCCTTTGAAAGAGGATGTGGAGGTTACGCAAGGGAAATTCCTGCATGTGTGAGACTCTTAGCTACAACCGGACCCCACGACATCTGAATCCAGTCAAGAATGTTGATTACGACCGAGATAGGACAAGCAGAGCGGGATACGCATATCTTAACCCAAAACGTGAAAGACCCCACACATGCTGAGGAAATTATCCGCGGTGCACACAAGGTGACACAAACATTACACAACGCACAAAGATGTCTGTTGTTGTACCAAAACTGACCTGTGAGAGGCAGCATAGTGCCCCCGGCTGCTGCTGAAGAAGAAGAAGAGAGATGGACGAAATAGAGGAAGCTAGGCTAACTGTTAGCTTAGGTAAACTGGCCCCCTTCCAGCTGCAATTTGGTTTTAAACACACACGTGTGACTTTAAATATTGAACACCTTCAACTTTTACAAATCAAAATCTCTCAATAATCGGATTTATGCTGATTTTCTTTTTGATTGGAAGATGCGAAAAACACATTCAGTCCAGTTGTTGGTATGCGAGTACCTTGCTCAATTGCCGATTGTTCCAATTTACCTCAAAATCACCGAGGTTATGTCAGAACATGGTGTTGACATACAGGATTTGTGATCATAATTATTGAACATCTTCAATATTTACGATTGTGGGTACCATTTTTTTTGGACTTATCAGGCGGGAATAATCACACTTTGCACACCCTACATCACAGGATAAGCTTACCCAATCGGGCCTTTATATATTTTGATCGGAAGGGGTGATTCCACATCCAATTGTCGCATACGACCATTTTTCAGTGAAGCTCAGAGAGGAGGGGAAAATAAAAAATAAAAAAATTCGCTCAACTCACTGCACATTGCAAAATAATCCTTTAGAAATATCCAACCACCGGGTTGTGCTGACTTTGATAAAAAAGGGTGAAAAATACTCAAATTTTCACTTTGGGACTCACTTTGCTCAAGGAGTTTGGCCATGATGTGCTGGTTGTGATCGGCAACCTGCACTTCTTTGGCGACGTGCGTCCGGGCATTTTCCAAGTTCTCCTTCAGGTCTCGGTTGAAATCCTGCAGCCGGCGGATTTCGTCCGTCAGCCTCCTTCTCAGCGTCTGCTCCAGAGTCTCTCGCTTGCTGCTGCCCTGCATCAGTTTCTCGTAGGCCTCGGAAATGCGCTGGATTTCCTGCTCCAACTGGGAGGAGGACAGAAATAGACAGAGAAGGAATTTTTTCGGTTAACCTTCTGACCTGACAGGGAGGTACTGGAATGTTGCTTTTATGTTGTTGCAGGATATACAGTACAACTCTGGTTCTCATACTGGGGCCCACCATCTGTAGCTTGGGGGTCCGCAGAATAATTTGCGGTTAATTATGTGGCCGATAAAAAAACCATAATAATTAAAAGAATATAAATCATTTTGTGTATTGTCATATGAATCTGAAATCCCTTCATGAATAATATATATATATATATATATAAATTGTGTTTTTAGGGAACTAAAGGTGATTTATGGGGTGGGGGAATACTCCTATTTTTTGAGAACAAAGGACATTTTTAAAAAGAATCTTGTGAATTTTTTTAACATAAAAAATATGTATTTTTAGAGAACATAAGATTTTTTTTTTGACAATGTCACTCTCTTTTCAAGAACAAAATTTTTCAGTTATATAGCTCAATTTTTCCAGAATTATAGTATGTTTTTGAAGAATATGGTCCCTGACTATACAGAACAAAAGGCCTCATTTTTTCACCATATAAGTCAAAATTCTAGAGAATGAAAAATGTAGTTTTCAAGAATATAGTCCTATTCTTTTTCGAGAATAATGGTGGTGTTTTTGAGAATAATATTGCATATTTGTGAAAATATAACTTTCTTCACATGACATTTTAAGTTCAATATTATTGTCGCAACTTTATCTTGGAAAAATATAACTAAATGATAAATTGTGATATTCTTACAACCCCCCCCCAGAAATATACTAATTTGTTTTCTGAACATTGTAACTTCATAAAAATAAGCAACCTTTTCATTCCTATAGCATATTTAAACGGCATCAGGATTACAAGGGGCTCCTTGGAAAAAAAAATCTCCCGTTAGGACTTCCTGGACCCAAAAAGTTTGAGAGCCCCAAACATGGAACATACAGTGTGTGTGTGTGTGTGTGTGTGTGTGTGTGTGTGTGTGTGTGTGTGTGTGTGTGTGTGTGTGTGTGTGTGTGTGTGTGTGTGCATGCTGGGTCTGATTTACTGTGTGTGCTACAAGGGAATATGCATGTACAAATTCAGTGCAGGTCAGGTATTGATGGATTATTAAACCGAGAGTAATAACTGTCTGTCTCGGCCCCTTGCCTGCAGTGTC
>CAAKHF010027383.1:0-11661 GCA_901007745.1 Hippocampus kuda | reverse complement strand
TTCCAGAAGGAATTCAAGGCCGCACCACTCCCTGTAAAACTGATTTATATCAACATTCCTGAGGGTTGATAGTCGCCGTTCCAGGTGCGAGCGCGCACACACAACTTATGATACACACAAAGAGCAGCACACAGCGGTCTGTGGAAGGCTGCCAGCTCAAGGAATGTGTGCATGCCTGTGCAAACGGCCAAAAAAGAAAAAAAAAAAAAAGAAGACACCCACCATTACAGGCATGTTTATTCAGCGTTGCGGCCTAAGCGGGGAGAAATCTTTCCACCCCTTGCTAGTGATCATTCTTTTCAGCTGAGACAAGGCCAGAGCCATGTGACATAACTGCGGAGATATTTTACAGGCTGGCTGAGGTACTAAAGAAGTTGTTTCCACCGTGGTTGAAAAAAATTGTAAGCCACATTTTCCAACCAGTTGGAGGCGTTGCCCTTTCGATTAGCTCATAGCAGCGTGACACGTTGTAAACCCCCCCCCCCCCCCAAATGGATTCAACAAAAAAGAAAGACTGAAAGGGAGGATAAGCTTTGTGTGAAAAAAAAAAAGACGGGTTTTGTACTATTCGCCTTGGATCTTGTACACGCATACCGATTATGAACATTTTAACAGATTACGCAGCCAAGCAAAGCTTCACATTACCATTGTGGGGCGCGGACGAAAAAAAAAAATCATTCTCACACACCCCACACCAAAGGATAATCTTTGAGACATTTGATGAGCTGCCTTCAATGGTCTTTAATCGGATGGGTGGGAAAATGCTGCAAAGCTCCACATTACCATTGTTGGGCACGGCCGAAAAAAAAAATCATTCCTCACAACTCACACCAAAGGATAATCTTTGAGACATTTGATAAATTGCCTTCAATGGTCTTTAATCGGATGGGTGGGAAAATGCTCAAATTGGGTCCGATTTGTGTCCTCATTAGTTCACTGTCGTTTCATGTCATGTCATAAATACGGAACGGCCTATGTTGACCACTCACATAGGCATTTGCGATCTTGGATATTGAACAAGCATAACCCTTACGGCCCCAGCCATTTGCAGAGGAGGAATCACTCTTAACTCATCGCATACCACAATTAATCACCCGAGGATAATCTAGAAGGGGTTAAAACTCTAGCATGTGGCCCGATTGTTAATGTGTGTTTGCATTTTAATTGGTTCTTGCTGTACCTTGTTCGCTTCACCATCGCAGAGTCCGTGGCTCGACACATCTCTGTGTTGACGAATTGATGATCGTAAATAGTGTACACATTTAACAATTAGGATTGTCAGTCCCTGACCTTTTTCAGAGCAGACCACACCACAGGATAATCCCTGAGGATCATCTTTAAACTGCACCCGACAATCGAGCCCTCCTTGACTACTCTGATCACAAAGAAGGGAAAATGCTCAAATCAGCCCGATTATCGGTATGTGTATACTCCCTCTGGGTAGATTTTTGGTTTGCCATCGAAGAAAGCAACTCCATCTCGGACAGCTGTCTGAGAGAGCCAACCCTTAGCACCACTTGTCTGCATTCTTTCGGCCTCATCTGCGCTGCGGCGACGCAGCTGCTAGCTAGCATACCACGGAGGCCCCAGCAGGGGTCACACTACCGTGTTTAGACACACTCCTCCCATTGTCATCGGCAGCGCATGTGTGCGCCCCGCTTAAATTCTAAACAGGCCATATCGATTTTTCAAGGCCAGTAACTGGATCGGGGCAGTGACCCGCACGCAGCTGATGGGGAGGCGGAGGGTGAGGGGTTGCCGGGTTCGCTGGCAGGTGGCAGCCTGCTGTGTCAAAAGTGAAAGGTCTCTTTTGTTCGCAGCCAACTGCTCTTTCTGCACATTCTGGCTTTTGACCCCTGATATTATGCCTATGCATCTGTTTTGTTTTGGTTTTTTTTCCTTTCACTGGTGTGGCCGAAACTCAGTTGGAAAAATTTGAATTGGCGATTGATGGCAGTTTGCCCTTACCACTATACTTTTATTTCAGGTGCAAACAAATTGTAAAAAATACAAATAAAAAGTAAGGGAAGCTTGTTGTTCTCTCATTCTGGTAATCCATACAAGTTTGTGACAAGCAGCGAGACGTCTTGGACCCTTTTGTACATTTCACCTTTTAATTCATAAAGCTTCTTTGTGTTCTGTTCATGATGGATGAACTGAAGACTAAAGGCTCTTTATTTTATTTTATTTTATTTTTTTTAAGATCAAGCAGTACAATCTGTTCCTGTTCAGCTCTGCCACTTATCAAGAATGATACCGAGAAAATCATCATCTCTTGCAGTACCATCTTTCCCTTCGGCTACCCACCATGAGAACCGAAGTTAGACATGAGGCAAACAGTTTATTGGCTGACACTTAGGTTGAATTTTTGCATTTTTGCCTCCTAGCGATGAAAGTCATCAAAACTGTTTAATATTTACGAATCCTTATGTGTGTGGTCAACATTCAGTTTGGCCGAGCTTACGGCTTGTACGCTTGCGACGTGATACTACGTGAGGAAGGTAATCAAAGAAGGTATGAGTTTCTCCCAGGCCTTACCTTCTGAATACGACCAGTTTTCTCCCGGTGAGCCTCAATCTCTTGCCTCAGCCTCTCGTTCTCCATCAGCAGCAGCGCCACTTGATTGGGCTCCTCCAAGCCAGCAGGGGGCAAGCCGCTGAACGCATCGTAGCAAGAGACGTCGGCAGGCAGCCCGGACTGGATATACCTGAGGGAGAAATGTTGTTAAGTGACGCCATCCTGGATCGGAGTCAACACCAAAGCACTGTTTGAGTCTTGGGGACCGGTCTGGAGACTTGAAGGCTTGGGACAATACGGTCTCTATTCCAGCTCCTTGGTCATCAGACGCGGCGGCTCCAGTCAAGAATGTAAAGTGGAGGAACTCTACTATTTTTAAAGGCCAAAGTCAGCATGCAAGGTGTTCCATCCGCAGCATGCCAAGGATTACAAATACTTTTGGACCAGCGCTGCTTTTAAAGGAAGGAAACTATGAGTCAAGGCAATTGCTACCTGGGCCTTCAGCGGGGACTTACCAGTACTCCACCTCTTAATGCCACTAGTATCACATTCCTTTCATCGAAAGCATCGCTCTTATGCAAAACACAAATGCTACATAGCTGTCTACCATCGGCGCCAGTTCACATTCAATATTTAGCAACTAATATGACCAAGACCTAAAAAAATGTTAATATATCTTCTTCATGACCAATGCTGTGTGATTGAAAGTACTGTACTGTATTTTTGTGTGCAGATCTCTACAGGCATGCTTTGCTACTCAAATAGTAATCCTGGAACATGGAAATGAAAATGGAAATCGGATGCTCTTGTCATCGCACATCTTACGAGTTCAGAGCAACAAAATGTATTCCCCGATGTTATTGTTGGTTAGCTATCCGAAATGTTCAATCTGATTGAGTTAAGAAACAGTCCCATTGCTGATCGATCCATATCAGTGAATACCCCCGAGTACTGAAGATCCCCTAAAAAAACTTTCTTACTGTCAATAGAGCCCACATGCTGGCAAAAAAAGCACCGCTTTTATTCAAACGAAGTTCCTCAACTCATTGGAACATTGTTCCTGGATACAGAGATGCCACAAGATGGCACCAGCGAATAACGGCGCATACAGTAGATTTTAAAAAAAGATGAGAAATTGCAAATGCCGAACTGCAAATACCGTATTCAGGTTCACGGAATAGTTTCAATTCAATCAGCCGGCACGATTGATTCTGGGCCGATTAGATAGCTAGACACGGCAACTCACGGAGGCTGTAGTCTGATTGGACAAAAAAAGTCCAACATCCACAAACACATACTGCAACCAGTGCAGCCAAGAGAAACACGAGGAAATGAAGACAATCTAACTGGGAAGCTATTCAGACAATTTCATGTAACAAATACGCCAACTGAATTTGTAAATGTAGGTCAACGCTTCTGTTAATGTCCCGGCCAGCCGAGAAGGCCTCGCCGGTCGGCCACGGTGAGGAACTAAACTATTTTCGAAAGGCCAATGCAAGCATGTGAGGGTTTTCAGCCACAGCATGCCAAGTATTACAAATACCGTTGGACCGGCGCTGCTTTAAAAAGAAGGAAAGTATGACTCAAGTATGTGTTTACGCATGTGAAGCGAAACAAGGTGCCACACCACAGAGTGTGATGTCATGCCGTTGCTTTGTGAATAGGTGTAATTAAGATCAATTTGTACCTGTGCTGTGGGCCCTGCACAGGCTCCTGGGCCTGGTGTGGGATAAATCCTTGTCCATGGACGGGAGCCGAGTACTCGGGTGGAGGGTTGCGTTTCTCTGCACTCTGAGGTCCCCACTGTGCGTAGTAAGCCAGCTCGGGGTAGCTGTTTGAGGCACTCTTGACCGCCTCCGCCTTGGCAACTACATCGTTCCTCTCCAGAGAGATTTGCATGCGGTGCTCGCTGAGGGACCGAGCGTGGGCACACTTGCGCTCCATCTCGTCCACCTCCTCGAGAAAGGCCCCCTCGTGGGATTGCCGACCGGGGCTCGCCGGCGCCCAGTGGGTGGCCAGGTACTGAGAATGCGCCTTGGCTTGCTCATAGGTGGGTAGCTCCTCGCCGTGGACCTGATAGAGTTGAAAGTCGCTTTCAGAGTGGTGGAAGTCGCCCTGGTGCTCCTGGCCCTGGGGCTCTTGTCTGGCCGACAGCTGGGGGAACGGGGGCTCCTCCTGGGTGAGACTCTCCAAAGAGGACCGGGGGCTCCGGCCAATGTCGCCCCCACTGCTGGGCCCGCTGTTGCTCCCGCTGCCCCCACGCAGGGCCTGCTGCTGGATGGCGAGTAAGGTGCGGGTGTCGGTGGGGTTTCCGTAGCGAAGCTGCTCCTGGATTAGCCGGTGCAAGACCGTACCAGACGGCTCCTCGGTGGACGTCATGCTGATTCTCGCTGAGGATTCTGTTCTACTGGTTTCACTGAACTGGCTGTCAAACCTACGGACGGGAAGGATGTTGGTTGCGTTAGCATGGCTGATGACGGACTGTGACACATTCAAATACTATTCAAGCAGAAGGGTGTTTTCACACTCGGGGGGCCCCAACCCATCCAATTCAGTCCATCTCAATTCAGTTTCAAGCCCTCGTGGCCCAAGTTCACCTTGTCTTGCCTCTTTCACCTCCAGAAGTGGTTTCAATTTGGTTTCAAGTCCTCCCATGTGCTTATGTGAGCACTCCGTAACAATTGATCAGATGCCTTTGAAGCAAACTGGACTCAGATCACCTACCACAATGTTTCCAATTTGGTGTCAATGTGCTACAGTATGTGAACAGAAAGTGGCCCATGCACACTTTGTCTTGGGTCTTCTTTCTAATGAACTTGCCATGTCAACCCAAAACACAGTATTGAGTCACTTTTGAGTTCTGATTGTACATCAATCATATGTGTTTTCATCTGTGGGTCAATGTAGCTGTCTATCAAACACAAAAAGGCATTTCTAAGTCCAAATGACTCAAATATGGATTTTAAAAACCATCACAAAAACAAAAATACAGACCAAACAAAAACAAGAACATCACATTTTCTACACTCTCAACAACGACACCATAAAAATGTGGAGACTTTTTTTCCGTAGCAAGCAAGAAAAAAAAAACCATGCGGCCAAAATTCCAATCTCAGGGGGAGTAAATACGCACAAAAGCGAAGCACCGCTGGTGTGGGGCAATCACACTTTGCCCTTACATCTCGCTTTAAAATCGGCTTTACGCGTTAAAAGGGAATCGTAAGAGTTTGTTGATTGCGTTTGGAAGAGTAAAAAAAACTGAAAGTGAGTCTTACCAGCTTAGGCCCTCATTCTAACAACAAAAAAAAAGGCGTTTCTCTGGTGTGTGGAAATCCAAGTTTTTTGTCATAAACTCAACCCCGTATGCGTCTTCTTTTTCTTTTGGCTGACTTTGAGGAACCAAAACGTGCGTCCTCCCCTTTTGCTGCTGCTGTGCGAAATGCTGCTTTTGCTGGGGGAAGCAGGCGGGACGATAATAAACCAGCAGGGAGGAGGGACCGAGCCGGGAATGCCAGGAATGCTCAACTGGAGCTCCCTCGGGGGAATCAGACGTGTAAAAAAAAAAAAAAAAAACAGCCAGCGGGGGGAAGAAGGACAACGACGAGAAGGAAGAGGAGGGGCTTGCTGGGCTTTATCCTTTATCATCGAGCACAAAAAAATGTTAAATAAAAATAATTTGGACATTGTTTACAAAAGCTGTACAGTCACATCAGAGTTGGCGAAAGTGCTCATTCCCTGTACTTAAGATAAAAAAAAAAAAATTTGGACATTTGTTTACAAAAGCTGTACGGTCACATCAGAGTTGGCGAAAGTGCTCACTCCCTGTACTTTAGATAAAAAAAAAAAAACAGAAGAATTTGGACATTTGTTTACAAAAGCTGTACGGTCACATCAGAGTTGGCGAAAGTACTCACTACCTGTACCTGTGTTAAAGTACAGCTACTTGTTTGGAAAAGATTGTAATGAAAGTCGAAGTAATGATTTAACTTTAAGTGTAAAAGTGCAGACTTTGACAAATATTTGAGTACAAAAGGAAAAATGTGCCACTTAGACACAATGCTCAATTTGAAGTCAGCGCAAAAATGTTCTCGACACACAGATTGTTGACCCTCCTTCATGGACTCAAATTTTTATGCTATCCACAGCTGGCCAAAGGCAAATGACAACTTAGCACCAGTTTAATTATTTTATTATTATTATTATTCAGGAAAAACAGACTGACATGAAGATGCAAATGTCTGGATTTAAATGAGCTGATTGATTTATTTTTTTTTTAAACGAAAGCATTTGGACATTTTTTACATAGTTTTTATTCCACTGTAGATATTGTCACCAGTGTAAGGCTAAATATGCATTTGCTTGAAATGTTGATTTTTATTCAACATCAAGTTTTAATAGATTTTACGCTTTTTTTGTGTTTTTGTTTTTAATATATGTATCCCACCTCTGATTCCCAGGAAAAAAAGTTCAAAAGGGGCGCGTCTTACATCTTCTTATCCGTTCGGCTTCCCTTTTCTAATGTTGTGAGTTGTGACCCACTGCATGTGTCAATAGAGGCGCTGGAATGTGTGGAATTGTTTATGTAAATATCACGAGCCTCAAAGCATTCAAAGCAAAAAGAGTAAATCACTTCAAAATGTTCATTCTAATTTAACGCAATAAGGCAATCAAAGTGTTGGAAGAGGTGAGGACCCATGCTGAAAATTGAAGAGGAAGTCAGCCATTTTGAGAGAACTTTGACCAACTTCTGCTAGTTTCATCCAAATGAGCCTCAGTTTAGTAGAGTAGCGGTCCCTAATTTAATTTGAAGCAATATTTTAACAGACCGGCATAGAAACAAATAAAAACAAATAGCTGTTGCAATTTGGGGGGAACCCTGAGCTTGTTTCTCTTCAAAAACCGGTCCCATCTTGGATTAATGGCAAACAACGGATGTTGGAAATGGAAGCGTTTTTTTTTTTTATATTTTTTTTGACGGAGCAGACGGATGGCATGAAATTATGACGCTTTTTTTGCTTACACCGTCTCATCTGATGATCATCTCTACGATGTGCTATGAAAGAGGTGATGCCAGGGCTTTTTTTTTTTTTTTTTTTTTTGCTGCTTGCAGCTTTAATTGTGGCTTGTATCATCTGATACTTTTTATGGGCAATCAAAATTAAAGACTGCCCATGAAATATACATTTGAAAGAAGTGATTGTTTCAATCCGGGCAGTGGCGGGCCATGCGTTTGGTACTTGTGCAAGCATATTATCTCAGCCGTGTAGCTTTACTTCCCCTCTCAAAAAGATTTTAAAAAGATTTGAGCCGAGTTGGACAGATTATAACAATGGCAGTGTGAAGTTGGTCCAGTCACTTCTGTTCTCTGATTTCATAATGGAATTCCAGTCTGGGGCATGCAAGTCTTTACCCACTGACTGTTGTTAAAGGTTTGGCATGCGCACTAGCTTCTCTTCAGTTCAATAGATAGGACCAAGGTGGGCCGCATCCCGATTTCGGGTCTAAACATGAAGCATATTCATTCATTCATCTTCCGAACCGCTTCATCCTCATTAGGGTCGCGGGGGGGTGCTGGAGCCTATCCCAGCTGTCTTCGGGCAGTAGGCGGGGGACACCCTGAATTGGTTGCCAGCCAATCGCAGGGCACACAGAGACAAACAACCATGCACGCCCGCACCCACACCTAGGGACAATTCATTCAATGAGCCTGCCATGCATGTTTTTGGAATGTGGGAGGAAACCGGAGCACCCGGAGAAAACCCACGCAGGCCCGGGGAGAACATGCAAACTCCACACAGGGAGGCCGGAGCTGGAATCGAACCCGGTACCTCTGCACTGTGAAGTCGACGTGCTAACCACTGGACTACCGGGCCGCCATGAAGCATATTGGTAATTAAAAAAAACCCAAAACAAAACTAACAAAAAAAAAAACGTCTGAGTCCAGCCGGGCCAATTGTGTAGCACCCCCAGCAGAAATTTCTCCACCAGCCACTACTGAATTATTGACCACAATAATGGTGACAAATTCTGGGATATTAATTATCTTGGTCACATTTTCTTACATCACAATAACCTGTCATTTCAACAGAGGTGTGTAAACCTTTTAAAGCCACTCTAGTTATTTGTGAAAAAGCTGTGTTTTGAGTGTTTTTATTGTGCAATTATGTGTACTCTAATGTGGTGCGTGACCATTTCAAATTTTGTCCTAATACGAGTTCCAACACATAGCCTAAAATGGAGACGACACGTGTATATTACTCAACTTTTTACACATGTATCGCTGTTCGGGCTTAAGCGTTCCGCATATCTTCTCTTCAGTGATTGACAAGTGTCAATTACAGTCTTTGCTCCTAGACGGGCCTCAAGGAAGAAATAAAGCACATGTTTATAACAGTGTCTCCATTTCACTTGAAGAGCTGAGAAAACAACACACAGCTATTTACAACTTTACTGCTTGATTGGTGCTAAGTCCTTTATGACAGGCTTGAAGCGTGGGACGTGGAAATAACTGAGATGTTTGTCATAACACGCCGGTCACATGAGCTGACAAAGAGAGAAGAGAGAAAGAATGAGGGTTGTCTCCAGATAAAACAACTTCAATGTATTTTTTCCAAAGTTTTTATTTTTCCCTCTCGGTTCAAATACTAAATGACAATGACCTCATTTCATTTTCCACAACACACAATAGGAATAAACACTTATAGATAAAAGATCATTTGAAAAGAAGAGTTTCTTGGAAAAATGGTCCTTTCATCAAAACCGGGAACATTTTCAGAAAAAAAAAATCAAACATGGACTCCTCCAGAAAAATGATTCACTTATAGTTTTTCTGAATCCCCCTGTAAATGGACATCATGACTTTTTCATAGCTAAAATTAAAGTTGAAAGTCCATCCATCCATACATTATCCGAATAATATAAATAACAATAATAATATCATTTATATAATACAATGAGAATATTAAAGTTGACAACACTTACTCTGCTTTTGTATACTACCAACTTTTTGTCCACAGCTAGGTTGTTAGTGTAAGCAGTGCACATTAGTTTTGAACCACAAAAACAACCCCCTGCGCACCCCCCCCCCAAAAACACCTTTTTTCAAATTAAAGAATTAATGGATACAATTGATGAACACCCAGTCCTACTTAAAAGTGGCGCCAAGTAGGCCACTTGAATGGATTGTTTTACAGTATGTGATTGCTGGCCCACGGCGGATGATCTCATTAGAAGCAAAAATCTATGCGCCTAACGAGAAAAGTATTGAAGTTGTTTGTGCGTGCGTGCGTGTGTACGTGTGTGTGTGTGTTTGTACTCTTGGCCTTGTCCCTGCTGGTAGACTATGCCTCTGGCCCATTTTGTCCCCCATTGTGCCACGCTTCCTGTGAACTTCCGAAGGAATGCATGCAAAGGCTGACCCTTCATTTTGGAGCCTTTTAAAAAGTCATTGTGGAGCTCCAATATCCAAACTGACGTGTCACACAAAAATTCGTCTTTGTCTCATTGTCCACATGAAAGCCCCACAATGGGATAAAGTTAGTTTTTAACCACTTGAATACAAGGGTCAAGTTGGCTCCTTAAAGAAATAAAACACTTTTAAAGCTATTTATGCTTTCAGATTCAAGACACTGAGTGCCTGATGGAGCAAAGCACCCCCCAGAACATAACCAAGACCAAATTTACAGGTGTTGGACTGCAAATATTGCTGCAATATGCCTTGAGAGACTTGAGATTTCATCGTAGCCCACACAGATTTAAGACACCCAGTGCCGGGTATACCTGAGCAGCCCCAAAACATGAGCCACTCACCTCCATATTTAACAGTGGGTGCAGTGCTCTTCTCTGTCTCAACACAACACGGGCAAACATGTTACCTTCGATGAAATATGGAGGAGGCCTGGTTATGTTCTGCGGCTGCTTTACTACATCAGGCACAAAGATTCTGCTCGCAATTAAATCTCAAGCTTTGTCGTCCATATCCGGATTCTGCATGAAGACCAAAAGAACAAAAATGACATGACTGAACGTATTTTAAGTAAACACACTACTGTAGAGACACAGATAGACAATAGAACACCCATAACAAAAATATTCTGTATGCTTGAGATGAATACAACCCAGGACATGCTGGAGAGGCTATGTCTCCCAGATGGCCTGGGAATGCCTTGGGATCCCCCGGGAAGAGCTGGGAGAAGTAGCTGGGAAGAGGGAAGTCTGGGCTTCCCTGCTAAATCTGTTGCCCCCGCGACCTGACCCCGGATAAGCGGTAGAGAATGGATGCTTGAGATGTATACGCAGTATAGAGATGTGGAAAAGGTGTGTTGAACTGCCTGGCCAGGCATGTACTGTATGTGGCCATGTGAAAAGTGTTCACTTTTTGTGGCTTTAGTGGAAAACACAAGCGCAACTGTGACAACAGTAAGCGTTGTCAAAGTACATGTTACACAATTGGAAACACGCTGCTTCCAGCCCTGCGGTCAAGTTTCTATTCCTCAAATAGAGGGAGGATGGCATGACTAACTCCACTTTTACATTTTAGAAGGGACAACTGTTGGATATTTTGGACATTTCTCACATGGTTGGTTTTTTTTTTTTCATTTTATATAAATTGTATTCAGCTTTGAGGGCTTAAACATGACCTAAAACGCATACATTTTTGCAAATGCATTTACCTTTTTGAAATGTTGACATTGTAGAGATCCTAAACAGACATTTTGGTTTGAAGCAGCCATTTTGGGCAAATTCCAAAGCTCTGACAATCTACTGGGGAATTTGCCCAATGCAAAAGCAGGTACCCTAAATAGAAGGGAGACACTCCAAGATTTATTGCCAAAAATATTTACTGACTACTTAATAAAAACGTATAGATCATAAAAATACTCAGCTATATGTGAAAGAACAAGAAAGAACATTTGTGATAAGTTTTTTTTTAAAACATCACATGACGAATCCCTTTCACGTACTGAAAAACCCAAAAAAAAAAAAAAACAGCCGGGTCACTGCACCATTGTGCATCAAAGCTGATATATGTCTTGAATATATATATATATATATATATATATATATATATATATATATATATATATATATATATATATATATATATATATATATATATATATATATATATATATATATATATAT
>CAAKHF010027371.1:21274-41752 GCA_901007745.1 Hippocampus kuda | reverse complement strand
AAGATGATCCGACATGTTGGGACAGGGAGGTCACGCACTTCCTGTGCAGGTCAAAGTCAGGTGCGTGACATGCCAGACAAACGAGAACATGCACACACACACACACACACACACACACACGCACACACACGCACACACACACACACACACACACACACACACACACACACACACACACACACACACACAACATACACACACACACATGAAAAGGTGGACAACTTTTTGACAAATGGTTTTTGCAGTTACTATAGGGGAACACTTGTACATGTTTCGATCCACGCCCGCAGCCTCCACTTTACAAGTAATGATTCATGCTAAAGCTAACATTCATCATCGTTCTTCCAGCGACTGCCACACACCCACGTTTTAAAGAACTCCCCTGAACTATGGTTGAGTGATTGACAATTTATTAAAATTAGTCAATTTGACAGAACGAGTTCTTCTAGAATGAAAAGTTAGCTCAAATCCTGTAAGGAGTTATCATGCTTGGTTTTGAAATTTTCTGATAATTTGTAACATACAATTACAAGTCCCGTCAATGTTAAAAAAAAGAAGCAAAATTTGGGGATTACATCTCTTTGGTACATAGCGCCACCTACTGTGCAAAGGAACTTTGTAAGCTACATTTTTATCGTCTTGTATTCAATCACATTCAAGCTTCTTGTCCTCGTTTGCCAAATTATGGTGACAAGTGTAATGCATTATGACACCCTCGTTTACCATACCGGTTAAAAACCTGGTAGTACGTTTGTGAAAAGAGTTCATTGTCAACATGCTGCATCCGCGTTTAAACCAATAGACGGATGTTTGCTTCGTGTGATCGTAGGAAGCAGCAGAGAATTCTGGGTAAAGTAATTTTAAAAACAATTATTTTCAGGCAGAACCCGTGAAGTGCAAAAACGGTTCCGACAACAACTAAAGTACCAAAAAAAAACATTTTAACGGTAAGAATCGAGGCACTTCCGGTCATGCATGTGAAACTCTGGCATGTTTAGTGCTACAGCAGCGTCCTCGGCTGATCACATGTGAGTACTACAACAACATAAACCCAATTTATTCCGCACATTTTCAACACAAAATTTCAAATCAAACCCGGTGTGGTACCCTAAACATGGTTGGTTGCATCCGCCCAGAAAATAATCAAGGCTTTAAATTCTATCATTGAGTCCCCTCCCTTACATTGGGCTCAGCCGTACGATTTTTTTGCATGTCAGTAAAATTAGAAAAGCATGTGATAGAAAAATCCGTTTTCGGTGAGGTAGTTCGGTTCAAAGAGAGAAACTCAAAAACACGTGGTAAAATACTTTTCTGAAGGCCACCTTAATTTAGTAAAAAAATATTTAGATTGTCTATGTATCTTGGAGACGTTCCGGTTAGACTTGTTTTTCTTTCTGGATTCACGAAGCCTTTGTGAGTGGCCCGTTCGAAAAAGTCCGACGTGAAAAGGATGTAATACTCATTTGCGGAGATGGTAAATGTGATAATTTCGTTTTCAGGGTTTTCACTTTCTGTACTTGCATTTCAACATCTCTGCTATAAACAGAAAATACATTGAAAGGGTGACAAAGCGGACAAAGTACAGTAATCCCTCGTTTATCGCGGTGAATGGGGACCGAAATCACCCGCGTAAAACGAAAGTCGGCGAGGTAGTGAACACCCCCGGAATAGGTATATGTACATGTGTATGAGTATAAAAGGTATTTATAAGGCCAAATTAATGGTATACATGCATGTAGAAGTAAATGTTTGGAGTAATTAACATGACTTAATGCTATATGCTAATATATTTAAATATGTATAAATTAGGTTAGTGTTTGAATAACAAATTACAGTAAACATACATTTAATACTGTATATTTTGCTCTGTGTGACTCACTGTTGTTTTGCTGACTTTAGTTGCCTCTTGCGGACCTTTTGCGGACTTTTCGCCTTTTTTTTTAAAATGATTGAAAAAACCTGTGATAAACGAACCGCGAAATATCACTGTAGAAGGGGGAAAAACCAGACGTGGACTAGCGATGGTTTGTTTCAGTGCACCACCAAGAGAAGACCCTGCTTCTGCGAGGAGCTGCCTTTTGCCACTTTATTAACAAGCAAACAAAAATAGATCTGAAGTCGATTTTGTTTTCCTTCCACACAGTAGAGTTATCTCTCGCACACTGTTGTTGTCGTTCTTTGATTTTCAAAGTAGAACAAAATCTTCCCAGAGCGCAGCCCCAGGAAATGGCAAGTTAGCTTGATGCTAATACACGTATGTATGTAGGTATGAGTATATTCACACACAAATACATACTAACATAAATTAATACAATATAAAGACTGCTTGTATGGCTTCCATGAGAAGCAGTTTACCTTGTGCGTTTGGATTTGAAGCGGCTGGCTGAAGGCAAGCCTGACACCTGGAGTCCTATTTGACGGTTAGCAAGAGATGTCAATAAAACATGAGCTACTTTAATTGAGAAGGTCAAAGTAATAACGTCTCAAGGACACCTGAAAGACGGGTAACGGTAATTTACAAAGCGTTTTTGCGAATGCAGGAGGAAAGTAGTGTCAAAGTCCAGAATCTTTCAAGAATTTTCATGAAAAAAATAAAAAGGATCCCGTAGCCACTTTCATTTAACAACATGAACTCGGGAGGACATGTCTCACATAACAGAACTGAACAAAAAGTCTCAAGGAGCAATTTCCCAAACTCAACACAAAGCCGACCAATCGGTTAGAAGTGGGCATAATGCATGATGTCTGAATTTGAGGAGTTACATTTTGATTAACGATGACACGGAAGATTCAATGAAATGCAAAACAGGCGATGGGGAATGCTCATTTGTGAAGGGAGAAATAAAAATCCTGGATGCTTGTGTTTTTAATTAATATTGTTGATGGAATTCAATAGTGATATTAATCAAATTAAAATTCAAGCTACCAGTAGCATGTTTGTGGTCGCTTTTTTTTAAAATGTAGCAAGACTGAATCTTCAGTAGATTACCATTGGAAAATTTTAGGAAAATCGATTAAGAATAAATTATTTTGCTGACAGCTCGCACTTCACATCTCATGAGTGCCACATGATTTGTGTTTGTCGCCATCTGCTGGCCAACTCTTTCAACAGAAGGAGGCCCTTTTCATCCAAACATTCTTCTTGCGCTGGCGACCGGCTCACTTGCCGGCGTCCCCCCGTAGGCGCCTCTCGTGCTGTCGCTTGGTGATGACGTACTTGAAGAACTCGTAGACGGACCAACTGATGGCAGTGGAGGGCATCTGGTAAATGACGCGGGCCTGCACACCTTTGAAGAAGGCCGCTGCGCCGCCCGTGCGGTAAACCGTCCGTAAGGCCTCGCCCAGCCCGGAGATGTGACGCACAGCTGGCGCGGCGCCCACGTCCGCCTGGAGGACGTGCGCGACCGCCGCCTCCTGCGTGTTGAGCAGCGTCTTGCAGACGTCGAGCGGCGTGGTGGCGGTGGCGGCCAACGCGCCGGCCAGCGCCCCCGACAGCATGTGCGAGGTGGGATGGTAGTGTCTGTGCGGGTTGAGCACCTCCTGCAGGTACTCGTAGGTCATAAAGTGGAGCGCCTGGAAGGGCACGTTCATGGTCAGCTGCGTCGTGTAGCTGCGGTAGAAGGCCGCCGGACCCTCCTGCCGCAGCGTGGTGCCCACGCAGTCCAGCACGCCGCGGTACGGCGAGCCGAACATCTGGATGCGCTGCTTCACCACTGTCAGACAAACGGGATGGAAACGTGCCCATTAAATCAGCAATTCGAATCGCTCACAATTTGACTATGGTTCAACAAATCGGTGGCCCAGTGGTTAATGCGTCGACCTCACAGTGCAGAGGCCGTGAGTTCGATCCCGGCACCGGCCTTCCTGTGTGTGGAGTTTGCATGTTCTCCCCGGGCCCGCGTGGGTTTTCTCCGGGTACTCCGGTTTCCTCCCACATTGCAAAAATATGCATGGCAGGCTGATTGAACACTCCAAATTGTCTCGAGGTGTGAGTGTGAGTGAAAATGGTTGGTTGTTCGTCTCTGTGTGCCCTCCAATTGGCTAACAATCGATTCAGCGTGTCCCCCGCCTACTGCCCGAAGATGGCTGGGATAGGCTCCAGCACCCCCCCTTAAGCCGATTAATCGGTCCGCCCCGATAATTTACATCGGTAGGAAAAAGTACATTCACCGTTTCCAATTTCACCGTATGTGTGCGTTTACCTTCAGCTGGGTTCATTATGGCGTCATGGATGACAGTGGCCATGCAGCCGGCAACCCCTGCACAAAATCACACATTACAATCACACGCGCGCTAACACGCACAAAGACGAACAGGACACACACTCACACACACACTGCAACACTGACCGTTGGCAAAGTGGCTGTTGGCGCCGGGGTGGATGGCGTTGCTCAGTGTGAACTTGATGCGCTCGTAGGAGGCGAAGTAGAGCGCGTGGGCGGGACCGGCGCCCATCGCCAGCACGTTGATGCCGCGGATTGGTCGCCAGAGGCCCTCCGTGCGCACGATCTGTCGCAGGGCGTCCACCACGTTGCGGTAGCGCGCCTTCGGCTCGGGCCGCAAGCTCTGCATGCGAGTCTAGTGTGGGGGAAAGACAATTTGACCAATTATGAGCGATGCTTTCACAAATGAGTCACCACCCGAGGGGAAGGAAAATATTCAACTTGAGAGCGGCTCTGCAGTGACGTCGGAAGGCTGGCGGAGCGATTTCAGAGTGCTAACAGCAGTAGGCCAACATGCGGGAAAAACACGCTTACTTCCTGCTAAGCCGCTATGCTAGCATTTCCAAATATGGGCAAGGACACACTATCGTCCTCGGATGCTGTGCACGCTTTAAAGCACAGGTGTCAAACTCAAGGCCCGGGGGCCAGACCTGGCCTGCCACATCATTTTATGTGGCCCGCGAAAGCAAATCAAACATGTCCACTTCTATGATGCTTGCTAAAATCTCTACCAACATTTAAAATTCTTAATTTAATAAATTAGACATATTGTAAGCATTTTCTTGTGATCAAACCCCTCATTACAGAGAACAATAGTTGAATAAACTGTTATGATTGACTTTTTTTATATGGTTTCAGTCATAATGGCCCTCCAAGGGAAACGATAACTAAAATGTGGCCCGCGACAAAAATGAGTTTGACACCCAGGTTTAAAGGTGTATGTCAACAGGGAACTTTTGTTCTTCTGTCCAGAAAATGACGCAAAGCTCAAACATTTCAATCAGCAATTGCGGCCAAGGATGTAAACATCCTCGATGTCTCTGTGGAAATTCACACTCTGTGCCTCTGGGGAGGGAAAAGACTGAGACCTAAGGTGGAATGTGTCCAGTCATCCTGAATGTGCTCCATTTTTTTTTCTCCCCTAAATGGTGATCAACCATCCTGCCAAGTGCAGCGCCACGGTGCTCTCGGAAGCAAAAGAATCAACTTTTATTCACGGCACAATTGGGAAATGAGCGCTCAGTCTGCTCAGAGAACAGTGCGTTATTTAATGGAGTTTCAAAAAGAAAAGAGGAGATCCACGCCGACGGCAAGCGCTCCAACTCCCTTCCAAGCAATTGACCTCACTGGGCATCTTTTCAGCCAGCACGTGACATACTCAAATGACGGCGGCAGAGAAGACGGCTCAAACTGTCATTCGAGCCATTTCCATTCCGTCTTCGAAACCGAGTTACATTGGCGACAAATGACATGCACGCATGGTTGTTTGTTTGTTTTTTTTCAAGTGAAACTGGTGAAAAGGTCGATCGGCCGTGCCACGTTTATGGGAACAAGACAACACATCTCGCAAGGTAACTTCAGCACCGAGGAAATTTGCAAAGGCATTCTTCAGGTTGGAAAGTCGGGCCGATGACTCAGTGCCTGGGCAAAAAAACATTTTAACCACTTCCTTGTTTGACTCTGGACGAAGGATCGCAGCCACCAGTCGCGTTGACGTCCACGGTATCTCATAATTGTTGTGGTATTTTATGAGGTACGAGTCAGCTTTACAGTCCCCAATATGTTTTTATTTCATTTTAATGACCATCGTCATTAATGAGCTACTCCAAGCAGCTCGTGGACAACACACACGTCATTTTCTTTTCCTTTTCAATTGAACCGGCACAGAAGCAACAATCAAATCTGAGTCATTTCTCTTTTTTAATGGGCTAATTTTGCCTTTGTGCCAGTTTACAGATTCTAAAAGCTCTTGGTTAGTCTTTGGTGTGACAAAAGAACAAGTTCATGTCATCATTCAGATAACTGACTGTATTGTTCTATTTGGCCGTGACCAGCAACCGTCCTCCTAGCGTTGATTAGCCAATTGACGCAGCGATAAATTCAGGGGCTGCTATTTTACCGCGATTACAGTATTTTGGACGTGAACAGGTGATTATGGCATGATGTGTCGGCTGCCGTGGCTTCCACATTAGCCGGGTCTCAAGTCCAGCTGTGGCCATTAGGGCAACATCAGTCCAGTAACTTCTTGTTTACAGATCATAATATTAGCACAACTTTGTGTAAAAAAAAACAAAACAAAAAACAAAAAAACAAACAAAACAACACACACACACACACACACACACACACACACACACGTGCGCGCAACTCCTGAACTTAATTCTACCCCCAAGCTAATTTTTGTGATTATTTGTACCTCTTTATTATTAGTGGCTGCCTTTAAAGCAGCCCCTGTACTTTTTGTTCTTGTGCTTTCTTCCTTTCATAACTTTGCTGCTGTAAATTGGGAATTTCTCCATTGTGAGACGAATAAAGGTTTGCTTATTATTATTATGAGGATGAATTCTTGCCAGAACATTTTATTTTTGTGGGGCCTTCATCATTTTGCCAATTATTTCTGTTTCATAAACTGCGTCGATATTGTTCAACAATTCTTCAATAAATACACTAAACAAAATGTCTCGTTTACAACTTCCTAAGAAATTGTCAATATAGTAGCTTCGACCGGCAAATTGAGGCTAGGCGGCGAGTTGCAGGTCTCGGCAAAATACGCACTGCAAAAACGTGAACCTGGAAAATTACGTGAAAAATGTCAAGTTGCTAGCTATGACCTGATAGTAAGCAACTTGACTTTTATGGGTTGATCATCGTAGATCGTAAAAGGTGAATCAAAAGTTTATCTTCTTCCCGAAACCTCAAAAGTTCAAACACACACGCCAAGGTTCGTGGTTACGTAAACTTTTAAGTTACCATATCATACCAACAATAGCAAATTGAAATTGGCAAGACTTCCTTCACGCGTCTTATTCCCACCCCAAACGTATAATTTAAATCAAACTAAAACGGACTAATTTGCAGTTTAAAATGATTCTCATTCCAAAGTACAGCGAACCTCGCGGCGGTTTATGTGACAGTAATACTAAGTGCTGTGATGGGATTAATTTCATATGTGGCTACATTACTAAACAGGAAAAAGTGCGGAAAAAAGTACAGAAAAGGAAGGTGATTTTGAAGTGTCCGACAATGGACGCACGCTAGTCCACTTTTGTAACACGACAGTCCAACACGCCACGAGGAGTAATTGACTGCTTTGTTTATTAAATTTTACACGACAAGGGGAATTTCATTAATCGGCATATTCAAAATCTGAATTTGCACTTGTGACCGCTGGAACATTGTTTCTCCACAGCTAAATGCCGGTAAACTGACATCGCCGACAGCAAGGTTACTTGCAAGCCTGTTAGCTTGTAGTCAGTCGAGCTCAGGACACGTCGGGGCTTACCCGCTTTACGCAACACGCATTTCGGTGAAATCTAGTGAAACTTGAACATAAAATGAGCAAGTTGTGGAAACTGTGCAGCTGTGTGGCATAATACCTTCACACAATCGATAGGGTACATAAGGCAGTGCTCCATGATTCCAGCCACGGCTCCGGCCAGCATGTGGGTACCGGTGGTGGCTCCCTGGGGTAGCCCCTCGTAGTCCACGTCTGCCTCGGTCGAGCACTCCGCGGTGGCTCGGTACAACACCGGAGAAAGGTCCTGCTCTCCTGACACCCTCGAGGGTAAACCACCGACGAATCCTCCCGTGGTGCTCAGTAGTCTGCCGCCAAACCATCGAACGCCGGTCCCGGTTGCCGCTCCTGCAACCCGGTTGTCGACACATGGCGTGTCCGGCGACGTGCGCCGGGACACGAAGCCGCCACCTTCCATTTGGTTGGCGGATTGATAAAGAAGCCCACCGGTCTTGCTTTCCTGGGACCACGACGCACCGCCGACACTGGTGGACAAGTTGTCACTTGGCGGGTCGCTCATCTGAAGTGGAGCTTCCAGGAAACGTTAGCAAACGACTGGGCGAGACGTAGTGATGACGTCAATTAGTGTGTAGCAAGTGATTGGATGAGATCACCCATTCACTTACCGCCCTTTTCATTGGCCAGTGCGCGTTCTTCAACAAAGGCGGTCCGAACAAAATCCCCCTCAAATGAACCCATCATTACATTTTTATGCCGTTCGTGATGCAATGTCGATAATTCGACGCCACCTGGCTGTGTTCGTAATCGTATTTTATGACTGCTGGTATAAAACACCTGATAGTGAATGTATGAACTCATACTTGGGTTGCGATTGGCACTCCCTTAAAACAAAGTACGTAAACATAAAAATAATACATTGAGACATCTGAACTCTTTTCGTGCACCTCATTTCATGGCTTGTTGGGGTTTGCTTCAGGTGAAGAACACAATGTAAAGTCAATTTTGAAATTTACGCCCAAACTGGACCGTATTTTTTTTCAATGTTGTACCCCATACGATTTGTTTTCATCCAAGTATCCCCTCATCAACGAAAAGCATTTTGGAATGGAAAAAAACCCAAGACTTTAAAGTTTAAACACAGTGCTGTGCCAACAGTTTTTTATTGATTACACTTTGAAACTCAATTTGTAGTGGTATCTATTGGACTGCAGTGTTTGGAAATACGTTAAAAGACTGTTACAAATAAATAATTAATTAACTTAATTATAGATGAAAATTTGTGCACATAAAAATAATTATCAACAACACAACGCGTCATAGGATCATAGTACAGATATGTTCTCAAGAAGAAATCACTAACTTAATTTTAAACAACAGTGGAAACGAAAAATAAAAATATCCTCGATACGACGATTTAAATGACATTTGAAATGTCCCGATCCCCCCCACCCCCCAACCCCCAAGTGCCGTCACGTAGCCCCAGGGCTACACGTTCCCCCATTTTAGAGGTAGTAGTCGAGAATATGTACAGTACTATCAAAAGTATTAGACATAATTTGACATTCGTCACTGTATTCACCGTTTTTCCTACGGCACTGGAATGCAGCTCTCAAACTCAACCACGTTTCCTGTGACGTAATTAGTCGTGCCGACCGGAAGTAGAACATTCGGATTCTTGTATAGACGGTGTTCTTTTTCGCCCCGTTGTATAACACGAGTGTCATACAATTGTTTCAGTCGATTCACTTATTTGTTGGTCACATTTTTCTGTCGGAGGAACAACGAGTGTCGGACTGTGTCGTAAGACGGCTTCTTACGGTAGGTTTAAATGACGACATGAAACGCCATATGGTTTGCTGAAATGCTAAGTTCCAGTTCTGGACGCGCAGCTCAGCTGGAGCATCTTTTGGCGAGTTGTGTCTTGTTTTCTGAACAGAAATAGAAAAGCTAGGCCACTAACGCCAACTGGAGAGTTTAATCATTATTATTTTACAGCCTGTCAAACAACCAACAAGCTGTTGGAAAGAGCACGCCCGTTCAGTCATTAATATGTAAATTCATAATACATTGATACACGATCAACTCGAACTTGCCAACTAACCTTGATGACAATGCACTGCAGTTTAACCACTGTAATTGACAAACTAATTAACGACCGATTGGAACCAACCAATTGAATAATCTGCCCGACAATTAACCCTCCTACCGTGACTGACTAATAAAGTCGATACTTGAAACAACTAATAAGTTTGACGATCTATTAAACTAACAAGCTCACCTCTAACTGCTGTGACTAATTAATTAACTCCTTGAACTCACGAGGCCATTGAAGTATAACATAACTTAGTTTGTAGCAGACGTGTGCACATTTTCAGCATGACGTCTCTGACCCACTGGTGAAAGGACACTTTGATCCTCTCCTCTTTCATCGTTAACTGCTTCAGACAACAAAATGTATGCAGAAAAGTGGTGAAGATTGCACGACTGTCTGTGTCCTATGTGTTGTGTTGTGTTATTTTGACTTCAAAATGGCACCGCGTGAGTGGCTGCCTTTCCAGCAGCCCCTATATTTTGTTGTTCTACTTCTTCCTTTCATAACTTCGCTGCTGTGAATTGGGAATTTCTCCATTGCGAGACTAATAAAGGTTTTCTTAATTCTTAATAAACCACGCGATAGGGTCACACTCGTGTTTGTAACTGTAAGGAAGACTGCGAGGGAACATTTAGACTGTTCTGGTATTGAAGCGTTTTCAACACAGGTCAGAGTTGTGGGTGGGAGCCTCAGCGACCATGAGGTGACGACTGTACGCTTCAACAAGCCGGCGTGGTGGACACATGGCACGGTAACACTTCTCCATCGCTTATCGCCGCGTGTTGGCCCTTACGGCTGCGGTTAAGATCTTTCTTTCCACCAGGATGTCGCACGTCCGGTATTTTTCTCAAAGGTCCATAAGTGTTGCGTGTGTGTCCAGGATCACGTTGTGGTTCCTGCCAGCGTCCTGGTACTGCGGCGTAGCCTCCAGGCAGAAGCTCCTGCTGTTGCTGCTGCTGGCCGCCTCAGTCCTGCTCCTCCTGGGCACCCACCAGAGGCTCCTGCGGGCCACCCGCAGACCACATGGGACTCACTTCAGCAAGTGAGTGGACACGTGTTCATCTGGTTCATGCAAGGCTTGTCCTTGGTGTAAGCAAACAAACACTTGTGAAAAGAAGTGCAGGTGTTTTTATTCGCACGGTTTCTACCGTAGAGGCACAGCGGTGTCAATTTGATGACCAACGCCCTCCGGGGTTGCTTCCAGGTACCTCTCCAGCGCCGAGTCCATGGAGGCCACTGACGTGCAGGACGCGGGCCTCAACTACGGCGTGGTCGTGGACTGCGGTAGTAGCGGCTCTCGCGTTTTCGTGTATTACTGGCCCCCACACAACGGAAACCCTCACACGCTGCTCGACATACGACAGATGAGGGACCTTGACCGGCAGCCTGTCGTCAAGAAGATTAAACCGGGTCTGTATTTTTATTTTTTTATTCATTTATTTTTACACACTGTAGGAAATCATGGAAATATTCTCCAGTGATATCTCGGTTTGTTGCTGAAATTTACTGGTTCCATGTTGAAGCGAGGGGAGGAGCTTCGTTAAAGTTAGGCAAGAGTCACCTAGGCCGTGTCGCAGCTCACCTTATTTTCCGGGTTTGGCGTCGTGATGTTGGTGACGTGAGCCTCGGGGCACTTTGAGGTCAATTTTAGTTGACAGTAGAGGGCGGTGTGAGGCTCCAATGACGGCCTGCTGAGATGGATTAAGAACGGATTAATCTGCGGAATTCGTATTCTGCACCTTTTTGAATAGCGTTGGCACAAATAAATATAAATAAATCCCCTTTTCAGGCCCGTCCGTGTATGTATTGATTACGCAGACGGATGGTACAGTTCAGACAATGATCAGATGTTTTCACTTTCAGGTATTTCCTCGCTGGCGACGTCTCCGACGAGCGCCAGCGACTACCTGTATCCTCTGCTCGGCTTTGCCGCCGCCCACGTGCCCCAGAACAAACACAAGGAGACTCCGCTCTACATCCTCTGCACGGCGGGCATGAGGCTGCTGCCCGAAAGGTATTTTGTTTGGAACTCTCTCACCGTAATCTCCCAATGACTCCAACCGATAAGATCCGATATTATCTCCTGTAGTCAAGCAATCGCTGTAGCTAGCAAGCCCGCAAAGTACCAGCTAGCGTAACTAACCAACATACGA
Source organism: Hippocampus kuda (assembly GCA_901007745.1). NCBI lineage: Eukaryota > Metazoa > Chordata > Actinopteri > Syngnathiformes > Syngnathidae > Hippocampus > Hippocampus kuda. The sequence continues at coordinate 29,809 of CAAKHF010027371.1, read as the reverse complement.
CTCTAACTACCGTAACGAACTACTCACGGCAAGTAAGCTATTAATAAAGTATTGTGTATTTTGACTTGGTTTCGGTGCAGCCAGCAAGTGGCCATCTTGGACGACCTGGTGAGCGACGTCCCTTTGGACTTTGACTTTCTGTTTTCCCGCTCTCATGCTGAGGTCATCTCTGGGAAGCAAGAAGGTGATTTTTTTTTTTTTTTTTTTAATTGGGGGCATGGGGGTGGTGGATATATTTTTGCTGAGAACGCATCTCTCATTATTTGCTGAAAGAACTTGTAGTTGCAGTTTTTTGTTTTTGCAATTTAGTAAGATGCCGCAAGATGGCGCCAAAGACTTGTCTTACAGAAAAGTAATGCTTCGGTGCCACCTTGTGGAATATGTAAGCAATTATAAACCTTTTGGGGCATCACCCAAGCACCATTTTTCTATTAGACAAGGCTTTGGCGCCATCCTGTGGCATTTCAGGATGTTTCAAAAAGAGCACAAAAGCAGCGAACGGTTTGAATGACAAATAGTTGACCTATTCGCATATCTCATCATGGTTTTAACATTTAGAAAATAGGCGGGAGAGTTCAATAGCATTTTTGTGTCCGTCCAAAGGCGTTTACGCGTGGATCGGCATCAACTTCGTTTTGGGCCGCTTCGACCACGCTGACGACGGTGAGTACGCCGCGCAAGCTAACATGCGCCTCGCAAGGCTTCAAGCTAACCTCGGCGTCCTTTTGTGCTGCACAGAGGACAGCACGGTGGAGGTGACCACCGGTTCGCCCCACCAGCGGCCAATCAGCCGCCGCCGCACTGTGGGCATCATGGACATGGGCGGAGCTTCTCTGCAGATCGCCTACGAGGTGCCTGGCGCCATCACCTTCATCTCTCCGCAAGAGGTCAGAGCAACACCGCCGTCGCTGCTAATTACTGACTAACTTACGATCTGCTGTAACTAAGCTACAAACTAAATACTGTCGCTACGTCGAACTACCTGAACAAACTACCGCCGTGAAGGAATGAAGTAACTACGGTACCTGACCACAAAAACGATCGTGCCAAACTATTAATGTGACAAATCTGAACTACTACCTCTGACTAAATAGCAAAATAGAAACATACCAACCAATGACTGCACTCAACTAATTTCACCACTGCACCCTGCTAATGACTTTAACGACTGTAACCAGCCAGCTAACAACTTCAGCGCAAAAAAAAAAAAAAAGAGTACTAAATGACACAACCAGTGTAAAACTGCTGAGGAATATGCGGCAAAGCCGCTTAACGCTGGCGTTGGCGCTTCAGGAGGAGGCGGGCAAGAGCGTCTTGGCCGAGTTCAACCTGGGCTGCGACGTGGAGCACACGCAGCACGTGTACCGCGTCTACGTCACCACCTTCCTGGGCTTTGGCGGCAACATGGCCCGCCAGCGCTACGAGCAGCGCATCCTCAACACAACGCTGGAGAACAACAGGTGCTCGTGATGTGACGCCGCCAGAGGGTGGGGGCGATATCGACCTCATAATTCATTCTTGGGTTTTTGAATCACCCCAAAAAAATGGAGTGTGATTTGAGTTCAGAAAAATCTGATTTAGATTTTTTTTTCTCTCCAAACATTAAAAAGTAACTTTGCTTTTTTCCCCTCCCTACGTTTGTGTGGGGAAGTTCATTTAGTTCTGATGATTCCAAACAAGCGTTAACATTGTCATTTCCACCAAAGACGAGACGGCGAATCTACAGAGTAAAAAGCCCGTTGAGAACGGATTCGTTTTGTCCAGCCACATTCTAGCCCTGTGCATCATCACGTCAATCTGATGTGGCCAGGGCCTTCAGAATCCGTGAAATCCGAACTGTTCATCGTATCATCAGCATTTTCCTGCCCTCCGATCGATTGTCCAGCGCAAAACCCGTCGTCCATCGCGATCCGCACATTTTGCATTAAGTTGCCGGTAAGAGCGCCTGCATGCTGTCGGTGGTCCAGGTTGCTGAACGCTGCGACGGGCCTGAGCGAGGACAAACCCTACCTGGACCCCTGCCTGCCCCAGGCCCTGCCGCACACGCTGGTCCGAGACAACCGCACCGTGCACCTGAGAGGCCAGGGAGACTGGGCCCGCTGCCTGGACGCCGTGCAACCCTTCCTGGGCCTCCACAACGGCACCATGACGGCAGGCGGCATCTACCAGGTACCGCGCATACCGCGATTTTTTTTTTTTCCCCCCCGGCTGCCGGCTGGATGGAAAATGGGAGACGGCAGTGTGCGGTAGGGTTATGGTACAGTATCAAAATGTCAACACTGAACCAAACGATGTCAGAATATCAGTTTTGGGCAGGACGAAAGTTGTAGTCGGAATTATCGTTTGTGTTTTGAGGCACCCATCAACTTCAGCAACAGCGAGTTCTACGGCTTCTCTGAGTTTTACTACTGCATGGAGGACGTGCTGCGCATCGGCGGAGAGTACGACAGCGACAAATACTCAAAGGCCGCCACGGTAACGACACGCCATCTTATTTTGAAAAAAATGATGAAAAGAAAATGTGTCCTTAAGTATTTGAAGGATTTTCTTTGTCTTGGCAATGTAGGAATTCTGCGCCACCAGGTGGCCGACATTGAAACGGCGCCTGGACAAGAAGCTCTTCTCCCAGCAGGCCGACATCGACAGACTCAAGTACTTGGTCTTTTCCTTTTCCTTTACCTTGGGAAAGACAACCGAGAAAGGAGGAGCAAAGTAGCAATTTTGGAAGACAATCCTTCCATACACTTCGGAACCGAACACGGAGAAAAGACAAAGAAAAAAGGAACAGCAAATCGCAGCATCTGTTGGAAGCTGGGGGCGGATTGGCTTTAAAAAAAAAAGAAAAAGTGAATAACAGAAAAATAAAAAGCAACTAAAGACAAGAGCCCCTGTCATCACTTTGTAAAGCAACCTGTGGAGAGTCGCATGAGAAAAGAAAATCAGACCTGTTCTTTGCTTTTTTTTTTTTCTTTAGGTATCAGTGCTTCAAGTCGGCGTGGATGTTCCAGGTTCTGCACGCCGGCTTCCGCTTCCCCAGCGACTACCGCGGTCTGAGGACGGCGCAGCTGGTCTACGACAAGGAAGTGCAGTGGACGCTGGGAGCCATCTTGTACAAGACGCGATTCCTGCCACTCAGGTACACAAAACGTTTGGAAAGCGCCACCCTGAAGGGCCCTCAGAGAAAAATACAAAAATGGTCAACTTTCCGGGTCTGTCCACCGATGCCTTCTTGAGACTTTTGTGTGGGTCTACTCCTATTCGATAAGTCTGCCAAATTTCTGGTTACTCAAGAGAAACTGGCTCCGGGGGAAGAATTTTCAAAGCATCCCATCCGTCCTGTGACCGGGCTCTCCCCTCTGTCGTGTCATGTTTAGGGACCTCCAGCAGGAGGCGCTGCGCCAGAGCCACCCCAACTGGCTGCGTTCTTCTTTCGTTTACAACCACCACCTGTTCTCGCTGTGCCTGCTGGTGGTGGTGTTGGCCATTTTGCTTTACATCCTACGCCTGAGACGCATCCACCAGCGAGAACAGCGGCAGGCTGACACGCTGGACATGCTCTGGGCCGACGAAGGAGAGGCGCTCATACCCTGACCATTCAGCTCCTCGCTCCGGAATCACCACGTGAGGATATTCCGTCCGTATGAATCCCGATCGAGTGATCGCGCGATGACGTCATCCTTCCTGTCCTACACTTGAATGATTCCCTTGTCAAAACGTTCTCGCTGGGGTGGGCAAACTGTTGACGTGCGGTCCTGCTCGTTGAAAAAAAAAAAAGCAATGCACACCCTGTAGTTGGTTAAAGAAAAACAAAAATAATTTTGTGAAATTGGATTAATTACAATTATTCGTTTTCAAATAGACATCATTGCTTTGGACAATTTTTCAACATTTTTGTTCAACCTAAAATTGTGTTAAGCTAGCTATCTCAAAAAGAGTAAAATAGACAGCTTTCCACATTTTTCAAAATTAGTTTTTATAAAATAACTGGTTGGTTATCAAATTATAATTAACGTGATGGAATGATTTTATTATTGAAAGAATGTACTCGACATACATATTTTAACTCATTCACTCCCAAAGACGTTTTTAAACGTCTTTTCAGACGTGGTCCAGAATTGGCTGGTACTGAATGAGTTAAGGGTTTTCTTTTTAATTGGTTAATTATAACTCCAAATGAAATGGAAAAAGCGATCAAGTATGATCCGATTAGAAACTATTTTACGTCAGCCTTGTAGGTTGGCTGCCCATGTCGTATTTGATCGTTTTGGCAAAACAACAAATTCAACAAACAAGAAAAGTCTGGTTGCTGCGTTCAGCCTTTGCGGATTAGCGTCACGGCTGACCATCTAACACAGACGTCAGTTTAAAAGCTGAATTTTCAACAAGGATATTGGTTTTTTTTCTTCCCTCATTGGCATTGTGACATTAAGTTGTAGTCAATTAAGCTAGCGGGCTAACGACAACCGATCTGTCTGTCTCTCTAGCTCTCTCCAATGAAGTTGACCCATGTCTCTTTTACAGAAGTTTTGTTGAGTTTGCCCACCCCCTTAGTTTGTCGTTTGACAGACAAGCGATAACATCTTGATCAAATGTTTTGATCCATAGCTGCTGTTGACTCTTAATGGAGGCCTGGACAAGAGGTGTTTTTGTACATTCCTTTTTTTGCTTGTCCCAAAAAAAAAAAAAGTAATTTGTCCAATGGATGTGGGCAAGGTGCAATAGTGGGGAAGACACGATTCAAATGTGAATACAAATGATTCCATGCCAATAAAACAAGTTTTTTTTTAATAACCTCTGTGTCCCCTTCAATTGAAATGAAAATGTAATGAGTAAAATACAATATCGTCAGAATGTCATGCTCATATTTCATTTACATTGTTTTTAGTTTGAATTAATTTTTCACAAAAGCACATTTAAAATATGGCAAATTAAAAAACCTGAATATATACAAATAATTTAGGTACCGGTAATCTGTTTACATTTGTTTTTTTCTTTTGAATTAAAACTTTGAAAAATAAGTCATATAACAAATGTTTTGTAAAACACTTTGTTGCAAATGTATCTTGTGAAAGAGCGATATTAAGATTCATAGGCAAACATGCGCAATTTTCACATTTTTATGCTCATCTTATTTTCACATTTTTTCTGAATTAAAATGTGTTTTATCATCATTTTCCATTTTTATATTTTATTCAAAAACCAAATTCTTTTAAAAGGAAGTACCGGTACATACAATTATACAAGGAGAAATTAGAAATTGTATTTTCCGTACTTCAAGACAACGCTGGGGGACCAAGCAAGCGCGTGGTCAGCAGGCGGCACTCGTGAGTCACACACACAAACCCAAGATTGATTTTATTTTAAAAATATACTTTTAATACAACAGCTGCATATAAATATTAAAATATACATTATACAGGTTTACAAGAAACACACACACACACAAAACAGAACAAACCAAAAATAGGCTTCTATTTTTACGGCACTTCTGTATGTTTTTCATCTTAAAGGTTGACTGAGAGTGACAAAAGGAGTTACATGTGTTAAAAGGTCCAAATACTACTGTAAGAGTACTGTAGTAGTGTGATTACTGAGGGAGGAGAGGGGTTTACTGTACATTATTTGACATGACTGTGGTGGAATGTTTGCAATTATTGGCCAATGACGTCTTTTCAAGCTGACTGGTTTGTGGTCAAAGAGAGACTGTGTTTCAAACAAAATCGTAATAAATAACATTTTAAATACATCCGATGGGATGACATGAAAGTCGGCGAACTGCTTTGGTTGACTCTTGGTGCTCATCATCTGACTGGCTGACACATGGAAATATTTACAGTTAACGTCAACATTTTTGGTAATTAACAACTAAGTTGTTGGGGTTTTTTTGCCACTCAGTGACACTGAAGAAAATGCCTTCAAAGTCTGAAAATTCTGCGGTTGTCCGAGATATTTGGCCTGAAATATTGTCCCATTTTTTAAAAGGAAGACAAAAAAAGAAAAAAAACATTTAATTTTCCTCATTTTCCTTTTGCGACGGCATACAAAAAGTTATGCGACATAAATTGTGTTTTTCTTTACGGCTTTTTATTCAAATTTTACCAATGGAACAAAGAAAAATATATTGCACGACAAAACGGAAAACTCTTCCCGTGTCTGGTGTCTCTTGATTTTTTTTCTTTACCATTTGCGCACAAACGAGAGAAAACAAGAATAAAATAGGGCAGGATATTTTTTTTTTCCGCACAATAGGAATGTTTCAAAACCCAAAAAGAAAAATGGACATTTCTTACCTACAGAATTTCAAAGCCTATTGGAAAAAACTATATTTGTTTTTGAGCTAGTTTTAAAAATGAGTATTCTTCGGTTCTCAAACGGATGTTACATTATAAACTAATTGGTCACTCAGGATTCCAATGTCACGTAAACGGACGCAAAACATTCACAGGTCGATTCTCTGGCGAGTCAATCAGCAGCAGTTTGTTGCAGGGGATTACTTTCTGCAAAATCCAGGATATAGAGAAACCATATTAAAAAAAAATAAAAATAACAGTGGTGCCTTGACATACAAGCTGAATTTGTTCCATGTCCACCATCATATCTCAAATCAGCTTTCGCCATTGAAATCAATTAAAATACAATTAATGTGTTCCGGACCCCTGAAAAAATGCTCTCTACATTATTGTACGGTATAAAAACAGAGTAATAACAGTTGCCACATTATAAAATGTTGGAGAAAACAGCTTGTTTATGTTGGCTGTAATTCCACCATCTGGCTTTAGATGGCAGCACAAATGTTTTCAATGGTGTACATTTGAGAGAGGAAAAATGAACAGGGGAAGTACAGTACCATCTGTAAACCTTTTTCAAGATCAGCCTTACAGAAAGCGATGCCTCCAAGGTTCATTTTGGGCATAATTATGGTTTTCATATTGTGAGATAATACATTCGTTAGTTTGAAGAAAAAAAAAAAAAACAAGGGTTGTTTACTGTAAACAGAGGGATCGGTAAACTCTAAATACATTTTTTTGTCTTACCCATTGCTCTTGCTCGCTCTCTTTGTTATGTTTTAAATGCGTTTTATTATTTTAAAAGTAGTCGATAAAGCGAAGAGTAGTGGCTCGGATCTCAAAACGTGAAGACAATTGTATCTCAAGGCACGACTATATTCTAATCGTTTTTTTAACTCATTAAAACACGCTTCTTAAACACATTGTAAACGTATTTTCACACACACAAAAAAATTGCTATGCTACGAGGCTACGCTAGGCACTTAGTGGCGGCGCAAACTAACACAGTGATGCTCCTCTGCCAGAAACCAGTCAGCGCTTCCCACTTGGCATCTTTTCATACTGCCGAGTTGAAAAAAAAGGTGCCAAGTTTTTTTTTTGTTTTTTTTTTCTTAAGGAGGACATTCCGTCCTCTAGCAAGGTGCGTAGTTGTTTTCAAACCACAGTGCAAAAGGGTTCTCAATTTTTTTTTTTTTTTTTTTTTTATGTCCGACATTTAGAGACCTTGGACACGTTCGGTCTACAGCTTCACAGAAGAAAGGCAGACATGGCCAAAACGTAACTCAACAATATGCAAAACCCACAAGAAGTTGGGAATATTGGGCTTTGAAAGGACATTTCGGGGGGGGAGATGAACCTAAAATGCTCGAGAACCTTTGCATGTGAATTTGCAACTTTTGAATGCACACGTCCGACCGTTGAATGTTTTGGTATCGCTCTCCAACAAGGAATCGAATGGCAAACGTCACAAATTCCTTCGTTCAAAGACATCCCCGTCTTCGCCTTTCTGTGACTCCTCCAGTTTTGTCCGATAATTTGGTATTGTATTAGAAAATGGAATTTAAATCGTGCTGGTCATCGTGCCGTTCCTGTTTTGACATCATGAGCCCATTACGATGTCTAACAATTGATCAACAGGACAAAGTTTCGCAGAGAGTACCGAAGGAGTCACAGAAAGTCACGCAAGCGGGCGTCCCCGGAAATGTTCACGGGTCAAATAGCTGTTGTGATTTGTCCCGTCAGCTTCTTGCTGTAGAGCAGCCAAGTTGTGCAACACAGTGTAACAGGGAGACCGGAAGAGTCACAGAAAGGAATCGAAGTGCATGTTCTTGGAAATGTCCATGCATCAAAGCCCAATACGATCACAAACTTTTTGTGCATGTGGGTGTGTGCATTATATATATATATATATATATATATATATATATATATATATATATATATATATATATATAAAAGAGAAAAAAATCATTATTTGCTCTCCAAGAGTGTTTAACTTTGTGGTTACAAAGGTAAGCTACATAATTAGGTGGGAGGGCCACACATAGGGGGCTGAAATGCATTTTTTTTTCCTTTATGAGGGGGCAGGGGGGGGTCAAAGTGGGGGTGCATGCTGGTGCTTCAGTCAAAATAAAAGCAAATAAAAGCAAAACACTGGCAGCATGTGTGAGGTTTTGGTGTTTTTTTTTCTCTTTGGTCGCTTTGGATTAAGTAAGGTGCAGCTTTCTAAACATAGTGGCAGGACAGG
>CAAKHF010027371.1:0-16235 GCA_901007745.1 Hippocampus kuda | reverse complement strand
CCCCCCCCCCCGCGCGCCTGAACTCCACATGACCTTCCCTCATCCTGTCTGCTTTCCCTCCACTTGTCCCGTGCATCTGAGTCACCGTGACATTGGCAAAAAAGGTCCATCGAGAGCACCGCTTGTTTTTTTGTTGTTGTTTTATTATTATTTTTTTTTGCTTGTGTGCAGTAAAACTCGCATTCAGGCTTGTTTTCTTTTTGTGTTTTAACGCCAAGGTCGGGGTTTCGATTTAAGGTCGTCGGGTTCCGAATCAGGGTGTGCGGGATTGAGCGCGAGGGCGAGGAGCGTACCTGGACGCCAGCTTGTTCTTCTCCTTGCGCGACCTGGCCCTGGCGAGGGCGGGGAGGTCGTTGACGGGCCCCATGCCGTCGATGGCGGCGTTCAGCTTCTGCAGCTGCTCGCCGATGTTGTGCAGCTTCTGCGGGTTGGGAGTCAGGTCGCTGGCGTCCGTCTTGCGGGCCTTGCGCCGCCCCTTCTTGCCTGAAAGCAGGAAGCCGCTTCAGAAATATTCCCGAGTCTTGCCGGCAGGGTCAGACATTTGAAGAAAATGAATTATGCGTTACAAGTAGGCCTTTTTTCCCCTACGTAAAGTCACAATTGTACTGTGGTGCCTTACGTGAAAATAGTCACGTTGCAAGAATGCTTTTTTTTTCCCCCCCAGAAAAAGTCATGGAAATGAAAAATAATCAAAGTGCAATTTTTTCCTCCTTTATATTTGTATTTTATATTTGTTACCCCCCCCCCAAACACAGTCCTGTTCCCCTACGTTCTTCAACAAACAGGAGCCAAAATCCATATATTAGATTTAGTTCGACTTGCGCACTAAAATAAAGACAAATGAGGCGTGACAGTTTATCTTTTCAATGAGATGACTTTGACTTGGAGTCTTTTAAGCACTCTCGCCAACATTCAGTGTGACAATAAGTTCATAAGTCAAATATCGGACGACCACAACGATGCAAACCAATCCGTGGCTTTATCACTTCAACTGTCCATGTAGCAATGACATGTAAACATGTGTGAAGCACGTCTTACGCCCTCAACTTTACTAGTCAAGAAAATAGATTGCATTTGTTGATTATGATTGTTATTTTTTTCCCCCAGGGCATCAAATCGTCATTTTATTTTTATATTAGGAAAAAAAAACCCCAACTAAAATTGCATTTTTGTGAAATGATGCTAAGGCTACATTGGTCGTGTCAATGTCTACGCGCGTGTGCCATGCAGCGACCTTGTCGTCGATACAACGTGCTGGGCAGCGTGCTGGAGCTCCACGACAGCGACCAATCGCCGCCTCCTTCTCCTCCTCCTCCCCCACACGTTTTCTTCTTGGCGGCAGACTCGCGGGAGCGCCGGTACTCCCAGAAGCAGCGGCGCTTGGACGGCCGCTCGCCCGCTGGCCTCGCAAGCTCCGCCTCCGCCTCTGCCAGTCAAAGCGCACGCAAAATAGGTGGTTAAAGCATCCAAGGCATGGTGAGGGTTTCAAATCACAATTTCGCGACAGGCGTAGGCCTTCAAAACTATTGATGAGGATTTCAAACTCGGTATTGGAGGATTGGGGGCTTCATATTCGGCTGGGAGATTGAGAAACGGAAGCGATTGGCGAATGCTAAATCGGAACAACAAACCACAGACAGATTTTTCCGAGGCAGCGGGAAAAACAAGAGCGTGGCTAAAAATGACATCAGCTCTGACTAAAAACGACACACAAAAGACGACTCCTGGCCTCGCATGCAGCAACGCCTTCTAAAACGCCGCTGCGACAACCACATTTGTAACTGGACTCGGGTTACAACCATCTCACACACACACACACACACACACACACAAACATGCATGTGACACATCCACCGAGAAAAGAGGTCGGCTAGAGTGCGCCTGCATACATATAAGATCTCTCAATATATTTTAGGCTGTGTGGCGTGTTTACATTAGCGTTAGCATTGTGACTGCATTTCCTGGTTGTTCAAATAGGGGGAATTTTTTGTTGCTTTTTTGTTTCTAGATACCCAATGTTGTTTGGATTATCACAGCCATCCGTCCCTGTCTGATACTCGTATCCGACATTAACGACTCACCAACTGGCATTAAGGTCTCCAATTAGTCTGTGGGTTAAGGTTTCAGGGTAGGGCTCGAGACTATTGCAGGCTGAAGGTTTCAGAGTGAGGTTGAGGGAAAAGGTTCAACTTAACGTTTCAAAGACAACGTCAAAAGTTCAGGACGGCGATTAGGGTTTCATCAGCTGGCCGATTTAATCAGCTGATATTTGCTCTGAAAATCTGCAGATGTTTTTCCCTTTTAAATTCAAGGCTCCAATTCATGACAGCACAAGTACCGTACATTTTTTCTCTACCCGCGCATGTGTGACCGGTAAATATGCGAATTTTCTTCAAAACATTCATTTTAATACTGTTGAATTTTTTTGGGGGGGTACTGACAGACGCGTGCTCCACACTTCAGGCCATTCATGAGTTACGCAGTGAAAACGAGTGGACCCGAATATTTACTTGGCAAATCGATTTACAGTGCGGGCCCCTAAATTTTCTGCTTGCGTGCCACTAAAATTTCAGGTTAGGTTAGTCACTGTACTTATGGTTTAAAAGAAAAAAACAAAAGCCTTCTGAAGCCTTTTTCTTTTCTTTTTTTTCTTGGTACACATTGCAACATATGACAAAGACATGACATTCAAACAAGCACACAACATAAATAAATAAATGATCAGCCGATTAATCAGTCATCAGTGTTTTGTTCTGCCAAATATCGTATTGTGCCTCAAGAAATCCATATTGGTCGGGCCCTTGTTTTAAGCCTTACAAATGAGGCAGAGTAGGGCTTCAAACTACATTTAAGGTTTGAAATGTGAGTTTCAAGTCAGGGTTAATGTTTCAAAATCGGATTTCAAGACAAATGTTGGAGTTTGGATTCTGGCTTTGTAGCCTGCGTTCTGGGTTAAAATAAGGTTTTGAAGCCTTGCACGTTCACGGGCAGTACAGATGTTCTCGACTTATTTTTACAGTGTGTAGCGTATTCCTTTTTTTTTCCCTTGGATGTTTTGTCGCGTGTTCCGCTCGATTGAGATGTTGGTGTGAGGTTGGTTTCCTTCTGGGAAGTGACTCTAGCAAAGCGGGATATTGTTGATGTTGTCCGGGAAGTACCGCCGCAGCTTCAGTGTGTGCCCGCGCCCGCGCACTTGGCCGCGTAAGATATACGACGTGGTCTGAGGTCTGGAACGGACATAGCGCGGGACGCTTTTCAAAAAAAAAAAAAAAAAAACTCACCGCACTCCGTTTCCGATGAGCTAGAGAGGTCGGCTGCAGTCTCCTCCTCTAGCTCCTCATCCTCATCTTCTTCTTCCTCATCCTCGTCCTCCTCGTCCAGCTTCCCCTCCCCGTCCGCCTGTTCCTGCTGTGCCTCCTCCCGCTGCGGCTGCGCCTCCTCCTGCACGCCGTAAGTGACGGCCGGCTCTCCTCCCTGACTGAGGGAGTAGTTGTGCTCCTCGCTGCAGTGCTCCAGGGGTAAACCTGATGCCGGCGCCTCCTGGTGGTCCTCCTTCGGCGTCCCCTGAGGCGGGACTATGGCCTGGTACAAAAATAAAAAATAAAAAGGCTAATCTTAAAAGTATGTTTATCTGTTACAAATGCCATATGTGAAGAAAAAAAATAAAAATAAATACAATAAAATAATACAAATAAATAAATGTGACAAATTTGTTCAATGCTAAAGGGATGGAAATTTTTAAAACATTTTTTAAAATCTGAGTCACAGAAAAATAAAGGGACAAATTTATCAAGTATGAAAATATTTGTTAGTTACAGCCCTCATGGAGTTTTTAAGTTAGTGTACCAAAGATCATGCGAGTCAAGTCGAGTCCCCGCTAAATTTTAAGCAGGTCAAGTCATAATTCGGGTTAACCAAAAAATAATAATAATAATTAAAAAAAAAGGAATATCGAGTCTTACAAGCGTCAAACTCAACTGGAGTCTTTCAGAAATTTTCGACAAATAGTTGATTAGCGTCTGACTGTTGTCTCACTTGTGACTGGAACACCTCGACAGTTTTCTCCTTCCTCACATCTCCGTCTTGTCCTCGTCCCACACCAACTGACTCGTCTTTGGTCGTCCTCTCGGGCGGCTTGTCCTCCTCTCGGCTCCGCCCCCATCGGCCCATGAGCACAGCGTCCTCGGAGGCAACGCCCAAACCCAACTTTGTGTACCGAGACATCTCGTCCAGAGCCGACACGTCCCAGCGTTCGGCGTGCAGATCCTCACCCAGGCCTCCGTCGTCCACAAGGTCACTGAGCAGCTCAAAAGGCCGTTTGCGGGGGGATGCCGGTGAACCCAGCATGAGGAGAATGCTCTGGACGGGGAAAGAAAGAAAAAGCGAGGTTACAAAAAAATCCCAGGTTTGAAATGAAGGTTATCAACGAAGTTTGGGGTTTCATGTGAAGGTTTGTCGTGTGGGAATTGAGGTCCACACCTGGTCGTACTCTGTCCTGCCCCCTTGAGGTGACATGGCCATTGGGTAGTGGCTGAGTAGAGCCCGGTGACCCCCATATGCCTCGCCAAAAGCAGGCTCCATGCCATTCATACCCGGCTGAGAGGGGGAGGAACCACACAAGCGCGCAGATGACAACCACGTTGAGCAAAGACGGCCAAGCGAGGGGCTCAACCTGACACCACTTTACCTGAGGCATGCCCGAGGCCTTGGAGGGGCGGGGTCAGGTCGTAGTCACAAAATCCCGTCTGGTCGGTTAGACTGCAGAAACGTACGATTATACAGTCAGTCAATCAAGTACAAGTGTGAAAAAACACCGACGCGCAACATAGCCAAAATGAACTTCTAATGGCCGCTTCAAACTAAATTGGAGCTCTTCCAGAGAATTTTCAGGCATGGCTCCTTGCAATTTTTTTTGTGGAATTTATTTTTTTTCGTGATTGACGTGTCCATCCATGTTGCAAAGGGACACTGGCTCGTCACAAGGGATTAAAAATTTTCAAAAGGAGCCTTAAAAAAAACCCATCCACCTTCCTGTATCTTTTCAGGAATGGCGTCTTCAGACGTTTTTGCTGGTTTACCTCATAACCGAGATGTCTACCAAATTCCACGCTTCTCAGCTTCATGGGCCGAATGTTTGAAAAACAAGAACTCCCGTTATTGTAGCTTTCACTGGATGACAGTGAAAGCCGGATCATACCGAGTGGCTGAACTGTTGCTAATTATTGTATTACCTCAGAATCACAGTTGAGACGGTCAAGACATTGACTGTTCTTCACATGACGCAGCCTTGTAGCTCACTGACAAGAAAAACAAGAAGACAGAAACAGGAAGTTGAAAACGGGTTCAGCGGAAGGCCACAACAACCAAAGTGAACCGCCGATTCTTGGCAGGAGATACCGCGACCACATGCAGCTAGCCATCAAGGTATGCCCACAACCCGAAAAAAATGCATCTTCCCGGAAGTGCGTTTTGCGTTATTTGGGCTACAACGTATCTGCCGTGTGCATGCATAAACGGTAGATGTAGCAAAATAGCGCGTAAACAGGTGGCACCGTCGTCTGTCACACAACTTGATAACGTGGCTAACGACACTCAAATGCGGCGAGGAGATTTTTCCACCATATCGACTCATCGGTTTTACTGACCCAATGCCAAGACCGTTTTAATAGTTTCACCTTTCTCGCACATTTAAAGTTATTAAAGACAGTTTTTCAAGTATACTTTGGAGAGGTCGAAAAACCTTTGGGAGTGGGGGTCTGCAGTGCTAAATGTATCTGATTGAACTCTTCCTGACAGTTTTTTAGTTACAAATAGATGTAAAACTTCTTTCCACAGCTTTGGTTTGATTTTCACAGACAGTCCATAAAGATTTGCTTTCATATTATATGTAACATTGGGTCTCCCAACGGCATACTGTGGATGGGGCTGTCGCTTACGTTCCCTCTTAAAACGACCTCCCGGGCCCCACCCCTTGTGGTCGGACTCCACCAATCAGATTGCGGGAGCGTGCCAAAAAGTGAGATTCCACCGCAGGGGGAGGCGGCGGAGGGAAGTGGTGTGATGATGAAACACAGAGTAATACGATTTCACAAAAACACAAAGGCAAACACTCACGGTTGCTCTACCGCTTGCGACCTGTCAACAATCCGGAAAAAAAAGCGGCTCCCGCTTGACCTGGTTGGGAGAACAATGCTACAACGCTCGCTGTCGGCGGACTGAGCCGAGGAATGAGGAAATGAGCCTGGGCAGGGCAGCGGTGATAGGGCCTTGTTGGCACACCTCGTGGAAAAGTCACATTTGGCAAACGGCGGCGGCAGCCAGCCACCAACGCACACAACAAAGAATGGTCCAAAGCACGAGTTTGGCAAAGCTAGGCCCTTGACATTCGGCTCGTTCCGTTCTGTAAGCCGGCAGACCTCCAGAATTATGTCCTATTTCATTTGTTGCATTCATAAAGCTCAATCTGATGGTTTATATATATATATATATATATATATATATATATATATATATATATATATATATATATATATATATATATATATATATATATATATATATATATATATATACATGAGTAAACTGAGTTAGAAACTAGGTCACAAAAATCAAATCAGGATAATGCATTTTTGGGTGTTTAGCAATAGGATACTCTGACCAGCAACACAGTCGACGAGCGGTTTGCCAGGAGAGGCTCTCGCACACTCACAACCCAAGTGAGGACAAGCACAATAGAAAATGAACAAGTGCTTTTTGGAGGACCATTTTGTGCTTGGAATTTGTAGAGACCCCCTAAAAAAAAGACCTTGCTGGACAGTTCGGACTTTCGGGAGATCGCGGAACGGCAGGACGATGAGAGATGTTTGAAATTATCCCAAAATCAGCCTTTCTTGAATGGGTTTTAAAAAGAGAGATCTCTGAAATCTCTAACTGGGTGAATATTTGATAGCCTCTCTCCAGAACGAAGAGGTTTAAATTTGGAAACGATAACATTTTGTGTTTGGTTCTTTTCTTTCCATTTCTAAACAACAGCAGAAAATTGGAAGAAAATCCAAGAGGTGATGGGAGGATTCACGGGTGATTTCATTTTCAACGGATTAACCCCAAAACAAGAGTACACAAAATGTCTCCCCCTCCCTGACATCCTGGTAGCATCGTGCGCGGTTAGCGTTCGTTACTCAGTAGGTCACACACAGTGACGTGATTCTATTTTCTCAAAGGTAACAGGCCGGCTGAAATAGAAGGCATGCGGAAGAAGCCGCCGGTGTGTTGTGTGTACATTCACCATGGAGCAAAGGGTCCAAAGGTCTCCGAGCTCATAAACACGATGACAACGGCTTGTCAACAAGGTCTCAATGCAAAGCTAATATACTGCGTTATAAACACCATTGATGCTTATGTAACCATGCACCTTTACAGCCAACAACATGGCATTTACACAACAATTACACTGGCTGTCTCCAAATTCACGGGCTGTGTCCTCCGAAGGCCACATTTTCGGCCGCCTGACGTTGTTTCCGGCGCAGCACGACCGCGCGCCGTTTCCAAATTCTAGAAAAGATGATTTGCAGGCTGGGTCCTTCGACGCCTTCAAAGGCTTCTCCTCATGTAGCCGCCGTGGGCCGCATAAAGCGCAGTGAATTTAATCAGGCTTAAATGTAAATTTTGAAACAACGTGAGGTCGAGTCGTGCCGGAAGTGATGTCACGCGGCCTTCAGGAGGACGCAGCCTGTGAATTTGGACTCAACGGACTTCTCAAAAAAAACATGGCACTGCGTGTTTCTTTGACACATCCTGTGTTGGGAATCGTTCACTCAGTTCCCACTGCCAAATGACTACAAAGGAATTTTTACATCATGATGTCATCAGTCGCACAAAAAAAAAAAAACTATTTCAGAACACTCACCCGGGCGCTGCCGATTTCGTCATTGATGTCGCACGAGTAACATGTCAGCGGATATTGAACAAATGCATCAATTATAAGAACGTGGTTTTGTTCTGAGAAGGGCTGCAGCTTTTAAAACTTTGTGAGGGACATAATGGGGTACGACATTCAATCAATTAATCATAAAAAATATATACAGTATAATATAAACATGTGGATACATAAGAGGGAAAAAAAGTGTGAGACATAATGGGGCGCGACCTACACACAAATGATCAGAACCGTAAGCCCTCTGTTTCACTTTAAGCCAGGAAAAAACATTGATTTATGTCCATCCGTTGCTGTTGTCAAATCGACTTTTAATAGCTTGTATATAAATAGTTTTGTGTATCTGGAGTGTGAAAACTGCAGTGTTCTTGATGCACAGATTACATTAGCTAGTGACGAGTGGCGCATCCTCGATTGTTGACCAGGTGGGGCTGCAATTCACATTCGGGGATCAAAACAGCTCAGTCGCTGGTTGTCGTGGTAACGCAAAGCCGTATTATGGCCCCTCCTTCTCCCATGAGGCTATAACGTTAACGCCAAATGCAAAGTAGACCGACGGCGCTGATGGAGACGGAGCTAAGCATAGTACTGTTAGCCTCCCCGTGCGTCAAAGAGAGTGGCATTTTTAGGTGACAACTCTACGACACGAAAGAACAATCGTGAAAACCAAAAGCTAAGCAGAGATGCGGTGTTGTTGGGTGCATATAAGTTGCAAAACCATAGCCAAATGCAGATGACCTTTTTCCCAAAACAACCAGCTGAAATATTTTGGAATTTAAGCCTTTTTTAATTTAAAAGAAGCCCCAAAGTCACAATGGCATTCATGCCTCCATCCTGGAATCTTAAATTGTTTCGTCCGTCCATTTGTGATGTTCTCCGCCAGCTACCAAAATAGATGCCTATTTTGGGAATTAGTCCCAATCCACCATATAGTGCCCTATGTAGTGAGTTGGTCACTTTGTTGCAGTGTTTGAGTGTGAAGGGATGATATTCCTTTGTTACCACAATTCAATTTGCTATTAAAAATGTTTCTAATAACAATGACGTCAAGCGTGTAGTCACAATAACATGATGTTCACATTCGGAACAATGATGTCGCCGATGGTGATCATCTGTGTGATGCCCCTCTCTGATTATTGAAAGTACAAAAAAATAGACAACAGCATAAGTCAGTCATTACACCACTATGTGGAAAGTTGGTCTTCCAAACATAAATTAGTGCACAAATACGATCTGGTTTAAATACAGTATGGACTCTTATCAGTGTATTAGACTGCAAGTCCTTGTCGGCCATGTGACCAGACAAAGAATTTAGCAGCGGGAGGGGGGGGGGGGCTCTTAAAAAAGCTCTGTGCTAAGAAAAGGCAGCTTGTTGAGGTGTGGATAGAGGGGAAATTCTCAAAAGAAAGTAAAAGGAGCGACTGCAGTAAACCGATCGGGCTAGAGAGAGGCCTGCGTTGGTCGCGGCGTGGCCGAGAGACGTGCGCGTGAGACGGGGGAAAAAGTGGGAGGGACCGGCGTCTCTGTCTGAAGGACAACCTGCCACATTTAACCCCCAAAATGTGCAAGAGAATATATATCATCTCCCATAAAAATTTAAATGGTAATTTAAGTGCCTCTAATGACACAAATATGCCCTGAGTTACACGCCTTTTCGTGTCCTTGGGAGCATCGGTTCTCCTCGAACAAGTGGCCCTGTTCAACGTCGTCTCGCGGTCGTCAAGTCAGCCACCTCCTCTCTCCCTTTCCCCTACAAAACCCCTCCGCGGGAAACACAAATCAAGCGAAACTTGCGACGCAGCTAATGGGCAATGACGGCGCCGTGTGCCCGCACAGCTGGAAGCCGGAGGAGCTGACAACCACGAGCGGCGGACTTGGGAGGACGAGAGCAGCTCGGCCCCGCGAAGGTGGCAGTCGGCCGGCCAGCCGCGGGTCGAGAGTGGCGGCGGGGAACAAACACCCCAACTCCCCAATTCATCTCCCAACACTTTAACTCGGGTTTATAACTTAGCCGACGATTAGTTGTAATAATATTCCATACGTCTTACCGGGAAGCACTCGCCGTGCTTGGCGAAGCTGGCAGACAATAAACACGGGCCCGCAGCTGGCACTGCCACCGGATGTCCAACATGAATTGTTAATACGACCCATTTGGAGGCGCCCACTTTCCACGAGTGGCACATTTTTCGGTTGGGGCTTGTGTTAAACATAAAAAACGCAGGTGTAGTATAATACAAAATAAGGACATAAACTGTGTCCACCTGCCGCCAAGGCCCGGAACACCAACACGAACACGACCCCGGCTACAATTTAGCCACCAAAATGCCACCCCGTCCCAAAAACTGACCACAACTCGACTTAAAACAGCTTCCGCCACTTTGTAAAGACAATATAATGTTTCAAAAGGCACAACAAGCACTCGCGGTTAACTTTTAAATAAATAATAAAAATCTAACTTTCCTTGCATGATTAGGTGTCTCGTCTACATTGATTTTCTTATAAATACCAACTGGAGCATTTAAAAACTATTTAAAATATACAGTGGTTTGATTATTAATCGGCTAAAAGCGAATGTTTGCGTGTTTAAATGGGAGTGGGGGTGTGATGCAAGGCGAAGTGGGCTTACCTCTCCGTGTCCTCGGATGTCCCCTTTCGCTGGAGTGAAGTGAAGGCTCCTCCGGACCCTGGATAAGAAACAAAAATGTCCGCCTTGGTGTGCAGCCCTTTGCTTGGTGCTTTTTTGGGAGAAGGACATGCACAGTCTATCTCGAGACGGCAGTGGAAGAGTAGACCGACCTTAGTGGACACTGCTCGGCCGGGAATTCCCGCTCTGAGCCCGGGGGTGGGTGGCTAGTTTACGCCGGGCTTTGCTGCGCTGTACGGCGGACCCACTGGAAACAGACAGCGGATGTGTGGCTGGTGGACTGCCCCCTCCTCCTCCTAGTCGTCCTGTCTCCCCGGCCTCCAGTGGAGGGAGGAAAAAGTGGGGGCGGGGAAGAGACAGCGGGTAAGCCGCGCACCCCCGTGGCCTTGCGAGTTGGTGCCGTCCGACTCCACGGCAGACGTGACACAGCAGTGAATCGCTCGCACGTAAAGGTAAATCACTCCAGTTTGGCCGCTTCACCGATGGGCCGTGTTGATTGGAACAGGTTAAACTTTAAGGACACTTTCTTTCGCTTGTCGTTGGTTGTTGGTAATACAGGAGGTGGACAAGCATCTGAAGTTTACCGTCAAACAATGAGGTCAGCGCCCAAACTTCCTCTGAGGAGTTTCACAATAAAATCTCCAACTGTTTGAACATTGCGGCGTTATTATGACTGCATGCATGCCTGACTGTTTTCTGTTGTGGTTAGGTCACCTGCTTCTCTAAATTCAGATCACGTGACAGCGGAAGTGGCGTGTGTTTACAAACGCTGAGCTGCCAGAGGGGGCGGAGTAAGGAGACCGCATTTAAGGACATCGAGCAGCAGATGTGAACCCGTTGAACCCGAGGCCTTCCAAAGATACTTGAAGGCGCAACCCCCATTGGAGGAACCCCAGAGTGGTTTTAAACAGAAGCAAGAACAATCTTTATATTACACTTCCAACGAATATCATGGAATAATAAAACTAGAATGGGCAACCTGAGGAAGAAAAATATGCATTGGGATTCTAGATACTGTACTCCCGAGCGATGAATACAATCATCCATCTATCTAGGCCAGTTGCTATAGATGCATGCATAAATATTTTTTTTGGCAGGGTTGGCGCATCGGGACATCATGGCCTATTTATGATTATTACAGAAGGATAATCTGCATATTGATCCCATTTAAAGTCCGCATGCGCATATGTTCATTCATTCATCTTCCGAACCGCTTCATCCTCACTAGGGTCGCGGGGGTGCTGGAGCCTATCCCAGCTGTCTTCGGGCAGTAGGCGGGGGACACCCCGAATTGGTAGCCAGCCAATCGCAGGGCACACAGAGACGAACAACCATGCACGGCCTCACTCACACCTAGGGACAATTTTGAGTGATCAATTTGAACCTGCCATGCATGTTTTTGGAATGTGGGAGGAAACCGGAGTACCCGGAGAAAACCCACGCAGGCCTGGGGAGAACATGCAAACTCCACACAGGGAGGCCAGAGCTGGAATTGAACCTCTGCACTGTGAAGTCGACGTGCTAACCACTGGACTACCGGGCCGCCCATGTGCACGTGTTTGTGTATTTATTTTCATTCACATGTTCAAATCATATGTGGGTTGAGGCTTTGAAAAAGCACAGTCAGGACAACGACCTAATTTTTTTTGGAGGAATTGATGGCAGCTTTGTGGATGTATGTCATCTTTTTCACAAAATAAAGAATTTTGTGTTGTCATTACACAATATTGTGTTCATATGATTGAGGACAAAAATAATTCATGCCATTTTGAAGTAAAACTATGCTAACAAAATGCGGAAAAAGTGAGGCTCTTTCCTGATGTGCAGTATTTTTGGAGCACCGCCACCTCAAATGGCTGCAACTCCAAAATGTTCAGCGCTGTATTGTTGGCAAAAGTCTGAAAATACAGTATAGCTGGAGAAAGACGACATTTTTAATCTGGTGTCGATTGTATTAACTTCAAATCAATTGTGCAGCCGTGTACATTCAAAACTGTTGAATTCAGCATTCTGAGACACAAGTCATTGTTTTATTCTCCCATTTCTCCACACACATCACAGGAGCATAAATAATACAAGGTCACAATGACAATTAGAGCTCTGACGGACGTGGTTGTTGCCATGGCGACTCCTCTCTCTCTCTCACACACACACACACACACACACACACACACACGCACAAACGCACACACGCGGGATTACGAGCGGATATTAAGAGCAGGAAGCATGGAATGTTATCCAAAGCGTTTAGCGGCTGTCAAGCGGAATGTGGAGCGCTACAACCTGGAATGTTTCCATAGTTGGTTCACCAAACCCACCGCAAAAATCTACGATGTGTGTTTCCGCTGCAAGAAGTGACCTTTAATTACACAACTTGCTTTATATTTGACACCATGACCCCTTCACATTCAATGGAAAAAAAAATGATGAGAATAAAACGAAAAATAAATAAAGGGCCAAGTTCCCGTGTCTTTTTGGTTATGCCTTCTTGTGACTTTTTTGAGGGTCGACTTATGAGAGACATGTCTATCACATTTATATTGCCAATTCAAACAGGATTATTTAATGGCTTGAGAGTTTTTGGTGGGTCTACTAATTTCAAGGGTCAACACATATTTTGGGGTGAATAAGAAAATTACTTTTTGTTTTCCCTGAATTGGCGCACTCATTGAGCTATTCCTTTTTTATAAAAATACAGTGATCCCTCGCTATTTCGCAGTTCGTTTATCGCGGCTTCAGTGCAACGCGGATTTTTTCAAACATATTCATTAAAAAAAAATTATTTTTTTTCATATACATGGAGTACAGTACTGTATATTTTGCTCTATGCGACTCGCTGTTGTTTTGCAGCTTCTCGCGGACCTCAAAAAAAAAAATTTTTTTTTTTACCTGTGTATGTTTATTGGTCGCTACTTCGCGGATTTTCATTTATCGTGGGTGGTTTTGGTCCCCATTAACCGCGATAAACTAGGGATTACTGTATTCTGTATGCAAATCAGGTTTCGTGTGAAAAACAAGCAAAAATTCAGAAAATTAGGCAATATTAGTGGTAAACAAATCCAAAAACATCACTCAATAATATAATAATATAATAATAATAGTAATGACCAAGTAGCGTTCGTAAATTGTCACAGAACATTAACTATACATATATATACATATATATATATATATATATATATATATATATATATATATATATATATATATATATATATATTTTAAAGCCAATTAAAAGAGTCATTTTGGGACTCAGCAGCCTAGAATTACCCATTCGCCATTAAATAACTTTGGCAAAATATGAATATATTTTTTATTGGCCAGTATTATAGATATGTCCACCAAATTTCAGGTTGCTTGGTGAAACTGGCTTCGGAGGCTGATTTTTATTTTAATTTTAATTTTTTAACCTTTTGGAGTTCACCTATTCCGATTTTCGTGTTTCATGGTGATTTGTCGAATTCTGCCGACACGCAATAACAGAAACAAGATTTTAGCAGTTTTGTGCCAGCCATCTGCCGAATAGATGGATGTGAATCACATTAGGACAAATTGGCAAAAGGAACCTATAATGGTTGCCGCCTTGTGGTTTTTTTTTCCAGGCATGGCTTCTTGACACTGTTTTGTGTGGCTAATCATGATAAACGTGCCAACCAAATTCATGGTGCAAGTCTGAATTAATTAAAAAAAAATATTGAACAGAAATCATTTTCAAAATGCAAAGTGGCAGACTTTCCTGTGTTTTCTTATTTAAGTCTCATTATGTCGACAAAGTAACACTGGCTGGGGGCTGAATTGGTCATTTTCTACTTTGTGGGAGGGCAGTACCACACAAGTTTGCCTGTCAATGTCCAAATTACCATCAAAATAGCTGAATTCTTGAGTCTTTTGGGACCTGTTGAGACTTGGGGTCTTTTCGACACAAGCCAGTTCCACAAAGGGGTGGATAGGGTACAACGTAATTTGGTCTTTGTAAAGAGTAGCTGTATTTATATGTTGATTTGGATTCTTTTTGGATTTTTTTTTTTTTTGGGCTGAAGCATTGTGGTTCTAAGGTAAATAAAACAGAGATCAAGGGAGGGGTTGGGAAGGAGTAGGTGGGACGTTTGGCAGGAGAAGCAGTTTAGGTTATATGCTCAAAGCAGTTTAAAACCCTTTTGCAGCAGAAGCGCCAACGTCCAACGCCCCTGAGGTGGTACGAGACACTGAGAGCTTGGTTTGCTTTTTCTTTGGCTTTTTAGGCAACAAAAACTGTTTATCGAAGCTAACTACACTGCAACAGATTATTTTCCTTTCCATGATTTTCAATAGGAAATTTTCAACTTTTATTGTTTGTCAAAAGGCTTAATTGTGTCTTCTGATCATGATGACAAATGAAATGTGCGGTTCAATTTCTGTG
This sequence comes from Hippocampus kuda, assembly GCA_901007745.1. Classification (NCBI taxonomy): domain Eukaryota; kingdom Metazoa; phylum Chordata; class Actinopteri; order Syngnathiformes; family Syngnathidae; genus Hippocampus; species Hippocampus kuda. Next base: position 1,259 of record CAAKHF010027371.1, on the reverse strand, counting down.
CTTGTTAAAAAAATGAATTAAAAAAAAATCTCCCTCAAATCAACAAAGAGTGACATATTGTCATCATCAATGGCGAAATAAATAAAAATGTGGATTAAAGCCCGGTCTGTACATTGTTTAACAGTGGTGACAGACTTCTATTGATCTGTTTTTACAAATAACTTACCGGTACTTTTACACTCTTATGACAATCACGAGGAATGAGATGCGCGATTACTTTCACAACTCGTTGCCTTGTTACCTTGTTACTAATTTTTTTTTAATATATTTATTTATATTTAGTTTTAATGTACTGACTACATTTCCACAAGTCAGTCTTCTCTCTGTCTGTCTCTCTCTCGAGACACACACACATATATATATTAGAGCTGTCAAACGATTAAAATATTTAATCTAATTAAAAATGCAACTGTCATAATTAACTCAAATGAACTAAAAATTAATCGTGATTACTCGCGCATTTTTTATCGTTTCTGAATTTCCTTTTATATATATTTTTGTCCTATTTTTCCCCCATTTTAATGCTCTCAACATGGAATCATGAATCAGTTTAATATGTGCAAAATGCAAATATTTACTGAAATAACAATTTCGATTTATATTTTTATTTATTTGTATTTATATTGCACTTAATTGAACTGTGTTTTCTTTTCTCTTAAACTTTTCTCTTCTTTCTACCTACAATCTTGCTGCTGAAGGCTGTAAATTTCCCCAGTGTGGGACAAATAAAGGATTATCTTATCTTATCTTATCTTATTTTCAATTTTACATGAACATTTTTCACTTGGAGCAGTTATTCACACATAATCTCTCACACAATATGACTGTCCATCAACAACAGTGAAAAAAACATTTTGTCACACAACAGCTGCTTTAACAGCTCTTTTTATGGAATCAAAACAGAGCAATATAACATTATAAAGTGCACATCTAAGGTAAACTAGTACTCAGCCTATAGTGGATTTAAGCCATGGTTGCATACTTCGTTTTTCTCAAGTTTGCTTTGAACACAGCAGTCAGGCTATGTTGATTCTGTTGGTCCTTCTTGCGCGGAGGTCTCGCTACGGTTTTGTGTAGACATCATTTCGGATGACTACACTTGGTTCGATGACAACTCAGCACACCGTCACTGTCAGACCAACACAGAGAAGCTCCACCCACTTTACTGATATGGCCACGGAACACTGTAACCTTCCACACAAAATAGTTCCAAACAACTAACAATCGCATCAGCGGCATACATCGTATTCGACAGGCTA